>JAQNCB010199305.1:0-14940 GCA_030068295.1 Euristhmus nudiceps | reverse complement strand
GTAAATAAACCTAGCAAACAATGTTTAATTCATGGGTTTCATGACAGATTCTGGTTGAGGAACACCAGTCTTGATATACTGCTAATACAGAATTGGTATTAATCATTAGTCTATGTCACCTTCTGATTGGTCTGCTACCTCGAGATGATGATGCATTATTTTGGGTGGATAATGCTGTACTGGAAATGGCAAACAAATATACATATGCAAGCACTTTATTTAAACTGTGAATGAGTTTCTAAAGAGATCCGTGAAAACAAACTGCTACTAGTGTTCAGTAAATTTCTGTTCAAAACTTAAATAGTTCAATGTAGTGTTCACTTCAGAGTGGATTGCATAGTGGGAGGAAATCCGAGCAGACATGCAAGATCCAAATAAAGAGGGTGATTCCATAATTATGGCTAAAATGTCGGGAAAATGCGTAAAAAATAAACAACACCCTTATTTCATCTTAGGTTTTCATCCACTTATATATGACCTTGTGAACTGTGCTTGTGGTGGTTATCCGAGACCATTTTCAGTTACTATGGAGACGTAAAGTTACTGCTGTATCCTGCTACGTCAGGTTTAACGTTGTGATGTAAATACCTTGACAGACAGGGTGATGTACATTAGTAAACACTTTAAAGTTGAATAACCCAGAAGAGGAAGGGACATTTCAAGTGAAAATGTAACTATTATGTGGCAGGCATTTCAAGGTACATATTACATCCCAAGAAGATAATAATATATGAGGGGAATGTAATAATAATAAAAAAAAAAAACACTTGAACACAATCTAGGTTTATTCATGTCCCACCATGACAGCCATAATTTCTGGGAATGGAATTTAAAAAAAGACTCACTTTTTTCTTATGGAGTGGTTTAGTGGGGTAAAATGATTTTCATTGTTTCTCATAAATGTGTTCTACAATATAATAGGTAGAAAATGAACGGGAAACACAGTTCTACTAGGGTGGGGGGCTCCCCTTTTGAAAAAGGGGGACCGGAGGGTATGTTCCAACTATCGTGGAATCAGACTCCTCAGCCTACCTGGGAAAGTCTACTCAGGAGTACTGGAGAAGAGGATCCAACCGATGGTTGAACCTTGGATTCAGGAGGGACAATGAGGTTTTTGTTGTGGCCAGAGCACTTCTGTCCAGGATCCTCTCTACATGATCCTTGAGGGGGCATGGAAGTTTGCCCAATCTGTCCACATGTGCTCTGAGGACTTGGAGAGGGCTATTGACCGTGTCCCTCAGGCTATCTTGTGGGATGTGCTCCGGGAATATGGTACACCAAATCCGTTTCTATGGGATATCCAGTCTCTGTATTGCCAGAGCCAGAGCTTGGTCCGTATTGGTAACATGCCGAATTTGTTTCCAGTAGGACGTGGTCTCCACCAAGGCTGTCCTTTGTCACCAGATCTTTTTTTTCACCTCATTTTGTCCCTAATTTTTAGTCATATCCAATTCCACCGATCAGGTATTACCTTCCCTATCACACGACCAACACCAACCAGGGAGGGGCGGAAGCATGCACATGCCCCCTCCGTGACATGCAATGCTAGCCACCCTCTTCTTTTCAAACTGCAGTGCCATGCGTATTTGGGGGTGGTCTAACACACTCGGAGGGAAACCGCTATCCACCCCCTTGTAAGAATGAGCTCACAACACCCATGATTAGCTGCCGATTGCTGTGAGTGACAGGGAAGTGAGCGTATGCCATCCTTCCCTCCCGTGAGAGCTCAGCCAATGGCTCCCATGGACTCCTGGTCACAGACAGCTGTGGCATTCATGTATTCATAGTCACGCATTTTGTCGATGCGTCACTTGAGAGCCCCACCAGTTCTGTTCATAATATTTATGGATAGAATTTCTAGGTGCAGCTGAGTGGTTCTGGATGGTGACCATAGGATCTCACCTCTGCTTTTTGCAGATGACGTTGTCCTTTTGACTTCATCAAGCTAAGACCTTCAGCTCTCCCTGGAGTTATTCGCAGCTGAGTCTGAAGCGGCCAGAATGAGATTCAGAACTACCAAGTCCAAAGCCATAGTTCTCAGCCAGAAAAGGGTGGTATGGAATGAGGCCCTGCTTCAAATGGAGAAGTTCAAGTATCTCGAGGTCTCGTTCACGAGTGAGAGAGGGATGGAGAAGGAGATCGACAGGTGGATTGGTCCTTCATCTATGGTCATGAGCTTTGGGTAGTGACCGAAAGAACAAGATTGTGAATACAAGCGACTGAAAGGAGTGTCATTTCCAGGGTGGCAGGGCTCACCTTTAGAGACAAGATGAGAAGTTTTTTCATCCGGGAGGAGCTCGGAGTAGAACCGCTGCCCCTCCACGCTGAGAGTAGCCAGCTGAGGTTGCATCTGATTAGGTTGCCTCCCTAACACCTCCCTGATGTGGTGTTTCAAGCATGTCCAACTGGGAAGATGCTAGTTAGATGATGGACCTAGAATGAATTCAAACAAGTGAACCATGTCGACACTGTAAACAACTTTTTTAAACGTACAGCATAAACTGAACATTAATAATCTGTTTTTTTGTCCCCAGGTCAGGTCAGAAAGGATGTCTGCTCACCCAGTCATGTAACGCAGTACATCCTGCAGCACAGACATGTGATTGGCATCCAAACCCAATATTAAAATAAAGGAAATCTGTTAAACTGCACTCCACTGACTATTTTAAAATGTAACTTTGATGTGCCCCTAAAATATTTGACCTGCACTTGTAAACCTGGAGCTTTATTTATTTATATATTTATTTTCCCCATTAACATATGCAGTAAGTAGTAATTTTATTTTTATAAAACTGTTTAAAGTCTCTAGCTCTATTGACACAGTTTACAAGGTCAAAGGATTCAGTGGTTTGTTAGCTAGAATTAATTTCATAAATGATTACTAGCTCAGTAGCTCATTTTAATCTCTGTGTAGCACTCTCCTAACAGCAAGAAGGTCCTGGGTTCAAGGTTCTCTGTAGGGCGAGGGCGGTTCCATGTGGAGATTGCATGTTCTCTCTGTACTTGTGTGGGTTTCCTCATACAGTCAAAAAACATGTGTAATGGCCCCTTCCTTTGCAGGTCGACTACTCCACCCTTTACACTGCACCAATGTACTAGAAAAAAGGGAATTTCTTCCCCCATAATTAAACAGTCAGGTTGGTAGAGAAAGGAATATATAAAAATACTAATTTTATTAAAGACTATAATCAATAAGTTGGCATTCAATAACATATAATACACACACAGAGAACAGCAGCCAGCAAATCGCAGTTACACAAAGGCACTGTACCATACACGTAACCAGCACTTCGTAGCCGTCGCTTTGGGAGCTTACACCCCCCTCCTTTGGCAACCACGCTACCAGCAGAACGCTCTTAGCACCGGGCTGACCCACACCACACTCATTCAAACAGGGGAGATCTCACGGCAATTTAATGCGTTCTCCCCCTGCACCTCAGCATTGACCTCAGTACCCATACACGCCACCACACACAGACGCCGAGTTCACAGCAGTGAGGTCCTTCCTTGTCAGGTCCCCGGGCGCCTGTACAAATGCCCCTCCTCCAACTTAATTAGTGCCGTAGCCGAATGCCCTTAAAGCAAATACAATTAAAAAGGTAGGGAAACAGAAGGGAAGGAAACATAATATATAAGGACACATCCCCTGGTTACACATGAACGGTAGACTAACTGGCCATTGCCCTGGACTATGAATGTGTGTGTGAATGTGAATATTTGTCCTGGAAAACAGGTTCTCCAGAGGGCTTGCAAAAACAAATACAATGCAAGGGAAACCACAAAAGTAGCTGGATGCGGAATAGGATTGTAGTAATAATAATCCCGACAGTAAACCTTTTTTTAATGGAGTAAACTTGTTTGATGACATAGTTTCAAAAGGTACAAACAAGACAAAATTTCGTTATGTGTGAACAGAATGGAAATAAAGACTTGAAACTAGTTGGCTGTGTAACTAACTATACTTACATCATTTTATTTTCTCCCTAATTTAATTGTATCCAACTCCTACCCATCACATATTGCGCTCCCTATCACAGGACCACCACCGACGAGGGAGGGGCGAAAGCATGCACACACACCCTCCATGACATGCAGTGCTAGCCACCCACCTCTTTTAGAACTGCTGCACATGCATATTTTTGGAGCGATCTAACACACTTGGAGGGAAAGTGCAACCCTCCTCCACAGATGCCTATGATTGGCTGACAATTGCTGTGAGTGACAGGGAAGTGATCCCTGTCCCCATCTATCCCTCCCGTAAGCGTTCAGCCAATTAGCTCTCATGGACTCCGGATCACGCATGGCTGTGGCATCAATCCAGATTTGAACTTGCAATCTCCGAGTTAATAGTCACGCCCATTGTCGATGCGCCACTCGGGAGCTTCTTGACCCATTCTTTGGTAGAAATACTTATGTCTTGAGATTCAGTTCACTGACAGGTTTTCCTATTTTGACCTATTTTCCTTTATAATTCACTGGTTCAATTCATAATTCATTGCTTTTTCAATAATGACAAACTGTCCTGGCCTGGATGCAGCAAAACAGGACTCTGTTGCATCATTTCACACATTTGCTAACCACAATTATAATTTAAAGCTAACCACAAGCTATCCCTTGAAAGAATTAGTCAAAAACAAAACTCACTGGAGAGATTTTTTGGGAGAAAACAAGCAAATGAGGCAGCAGAAGCGTCGCAGACCGCTAGCAAAAAGAAAGCTTCATTTAAAAGAAAATATCAAGATTCCTACCCAAGTTACGGGTTCATCGCAACAGGTGATACACAAGAACCACACCCGCTATGTGTTATTCGTGGTAAACAGCTAAGTAATGATGCAATGAAACCCTCAAAACTTCTTCGCCACATTCAGACAAAACACCCTGAGTTTAAAAGACAAGCCTTTGCAATTTTTTGAAAGAAAAAAACCTTACCTTGAAGACAGCAGCAGTTATTAAGGGTCACCACTTCAACAAATGTGTCTGCCCTGAAAGCATCATTCTTAGTTGCAGACCGCATTGCTAAATCAGATTAAATACTATGAACTGACAAAGGTTTTTTTATTTAAACACCTGTGCCTCTAACCGGTCCGTGGAAACATTTTCATTCATAAAACTGGTCCCTGGTTCAAAAAAGATTGGGGACCCCTGCTCTAGTATACCTCATTTTGTTGTGTAGCCTTTAGTTTCTGTTTTATTTTAAACACCCAAAATGCCAGTGTAATGGCATGCATTCATTTTTTTTTAAAATGGTAAGAACCTTACATAAGTTCATCAATAACCTGTTGGTCTTTTACTGCATATCAATAATTTCTCAGTGATCCTTTCAATTTCTAAGTAACAAACCACACCCTACCACCACCACACACACACACACACACACACACAAAAAAAGTCAAAACATCTTTAAGTAGCGAACTGAGATGTAACTGAAACTCAAACAACTGAGGAGCTCGATGTTCCATAACTTCAGAATGACAGCATCGACCATAGAGTAGATATAAATAATGCTTTATCTGGTCGAGACCCAACTAGAACTGCAGGGCAATCAGGGTATGTTTTTAATAAATAAAACTTAGGAATTTGTATGAATACCTATCATAACGTTCTTTTTGTACCTAATGTTGCCACTGAGCTGTTCAGCATGTGTTTGGAGAGCTTGAAAAAAAAGGATCATACTTCTGAATGTAAGCCGAGCTCCAGCATGTTTTAACATGTAAGTGACAGCTGCCTGAATTATATAACCGGTTTCGCCCTGCAGTTTGCAGTTTGACTGCTTTCACATCCCTGGAAAGATTCTGAAAAGATTGCATGGTGTCTGTTACCATTTCTACTAAAAAATAGTTCCAACAGCCTTGATTCATCAGGAGTTAGGAGTTTTCTTTTATATTTTTTAAAGGAATAACAGATGTGTGAATGAAAGGTGTGTTAATTTGAATTTCTTAATAAGCACCCACCTCTTGCTTAAAAAACAATATACCTCCGCAAAGATAGAGTACACCCCTCAGAGTGCCAATACATATACATACAACAATTTCACACACACATTTGCACCTAGGGGCAATTTGGAGCAGCCAATTAGGACATGTCTTTGAACTGTGGGAGGAACCGGAGTACCTGCAGAAAACCCACACAAGCATGGGAAGAACATGCAAACTCCACACAGAAGTGCCCTCGCCAAACCCAGGACTTGAACCCAGGCACTTGTTGCTATGAGGCGGAAGTACTAACCGCTGTGCCAACATGCCACTCACCACTATACCACCTACCAACATGCCACCAACCAACATGTCTAATTAGGTCATTTGCTTATTCAACTTTTGTTTCTACAGCCTAATATTACTCTTATTATTGGTATATTATTCTTAGAGTTTACATAAATGTTGCTTATATTTGTAGATAATTAATGCACTCATGTCTCTAATGAGGTAATGTAAGTCTATTGGCATTTACACAAGAGTCTATTGCCCCATCAAGCCCGGTTTCCATAGCGTGAAGCGACTAGGAGTTCAACTCCTTCTGGATGGGACGCTGGTCCATCGCAGGTTACCTTCCCAGTATTTTTACTGGTACTCGATTCCCGAGTTGTGTGGAGTTTGCATGCTTTCCCCATGACTGCTTGGATGTCCTCTGGGTAGTCTGGTTTCCTCCAGCAGTCCAAAGGCATACATATTCGGCTAATTGGGGTTTAAAATTGACTATAGGTGTGAGTGTGACCGTGTTGTCCTGCAATGGTCTGGCAAGTTGTTCAAGATATACCCCGCCTTTGTCCAGTGTCAGTTGAGATAGGCTCCAGTCTCCTTGTAATCCAAGTAATACAAAGCGAGTTCAGAAAATGAGTGAGTATAAATATACCTAGTAACTTTTTAATAACTGAGAACTTTTTTTGTTGGCTTGATGGACCTCCATGTGCTATAGAGGCAATTTAGTTTTACCAGCTTGCGCACCCGCGGCGGATGGACTGACAACATATACGTGTGCACAAAAAGACAACCGATTTGCACACCGTGCTGCCTGTTCATTGAGATTGCATCAAAGGCTCGAGCCGCTGTCATCATGCACCAGCGACAAACTGAACCTTTTCTACATCTGGGCAGAACATGAGAGTCTTTACTCCTGTTTCTTCCAAACTGGAATGTTTTCAGTAATCTGAAGCTGTAAGTTGATAAAAACAAGTATTCTGTCCAAGTATCTCATGCTTCCATTCCTCTGCATGATCCCATTCTGCTTACCCACATGGCTGCTCTACTGGTGATCTCTGTTTCACACAGGACACATAATCTCCATAGTTATTTATCGCCACACTATTTTCATGAACATGACTGAGCTTCACCTTAGTATTTACTTTGTTATCAGAATCTTCATAGTTATATGTGGCTGCCGTTCCAATCTTCGTGGATTCTTTGAACTCCCTGCTGTGTTTGTCAATCTATTGTTCTCATGAGCCACATACCAGAAGGTGTGGCCAGCCCCTAACGTTCATTTTCATAAGCTTAGCATGAACACGCATGCTGACTCACAGACTCTCTCTCTCTCTCTCTCTCTCTCTCTCTCTCTCTCTCTCTCTCTCTCTCTCTCTCTCTCTCTTGTGCACAAAACTGATTATCTATTGAAGCTATTCAGAATTAAGAAGTCCTTGATTCAACGCAGGGTATAGGTAACCCAGACATGCACTTGAGGAACATTCCCAGGGTGCAAGGTACCTCCCCATACATCAGGGACAACATTTACATTTACATTTATGCCATTTGGCAGACACCCTTGTCTAGAGCAGTGTTTTTCAACCCTTTTTGAGCCAAAGCACACTTTTTTTCATTCAAAAAATCCCAAGGTACACCACCAAAAGAATGTACACTGTAGCTTATATTAACAATATAAAGTCGTTCTCACGAAAGTGTATTAAATAGGAATCAAACAAACACCAAGAAAACACATTTTATAATCATATTTTAACTCACTAAATGTGACATCTGGGCCTGTTTGGATGAGCATAGAGCTGATATTCTGCCGGCAATCGATGAAGGACATACATGAAGTTCTTTCTCAACAGTTCTCAGTCTCTCTCTGTTTTTACTTTTTATAGCAGTCAGGCTTGAAAAGCTCACCTCACAGAGATATGTCATGGAAAATGGGAGCAATGTCAAAATAGCTTTGTTTTCCAGAATGGGGAACTCCCTTTCAGTAGCCAACCAAAAACTGTCCAAAGGCATATCAGCAAAACTTAGTTTTAAAGTATGATCTTGTCTCAGTTCAGTTAGTTCCTCCTACTCCTGTAGTGTCATGTCCTTTCCATCAACTAATACTGACCTGTATGGGTCCCTCACCCAGTCAAGGGATTCAATGGAGTATGAAGAAAAATAAAATATGACATCTTCTCCTCAAGTGTTTTTAAATGTTTCACTATTATCTCACATAATGCTCCAGTGTTAAAAATTTTACCATTGCTTTGTGAGTATGAACATTTCAAGATTTCCACTTTCCACATGTCGTTTCCAGAGTTACACCTTTGTACGGAATCCATTTATTTTATCTGTGCTTCTAAGCAGGTTTTCATTTTGACTTTGCATTCGTGTGTTCAGTTCATTCAGATGATAAAAAATGTCAACCAGGTATGCCAGCTTTGCACACCACTCATCAGCAAGCAGTTTTGTGTAATCGGACCTTTCATCTGTCAGAAACACTTTTAGTTCCTCCCGCAGTTCATGAATACGGGCCAGGACCTTACCACGGGACATCCACCGGACCTCCGTATGAAACAGTAATGCCTCACACAGGCCTTAAGTTCCTCACATAACGATGCAAATATGTGACTTTTCACTGGTCATGATTTTACAAAGTTCATTGTCCGTGTGCACAACATCATCCGACACAGGAACTAGGAACAGGAAGTATACAGCTTTACACCTGTGGCCATAGAGGTGATCATTCATTCATTTTCTGAGTCGATTAATCTTAAATAGGGTTGTGGGGTGGCTGGCGCCGGGGTGGCTCTGCCGACTCTGGGCGAGGGAAGAGTACACCCCAGACCATAATCACTGAGCCACCACTGCCCTGGATAATCCCTGGATAACATCAAATAGACCCTGCAGGGGTACTAGTTTTAACAATTACCCATTTGCTCATCTTGTCATATGTTCTATAGCATGTGGATTGACCTTTAAAGGTGACTTCAGGTCAAAGGTTACTGACTCATTAAAAAATCTGTATATGGTTTCTGATTAGTGTTCCACGGTAGCAGCATGTCGAATGGCACTGTTATAGATGTTCGTTCTCTAAAACGTTGTGACCTTGCTTTGACGTTCACCTTTGGCCCGGACATTTCAAAACTCTATCGTGTAGAGTGGCGTCCGCACCGAGTTTGGTGAAAATCAGTACAGAGGTGTGATCAGTGTCATGATCTCTGCCATGTTCTGACAACTTTCCGCCGCCAGAGGGTGCAGTTTACTTCCTCCTCTCAGTTATGCCTTTGAGTTTGATCAGGTTCAGGTGTGTCTTGTTATGTTTTGTTATTTAAAGAAGCCTGTTTTTGAGGTCAGGTTGCTGGGACATTGCCTGCTATCTGCTATGCTATGCTATGCTTTTTCTTTTGATAAAGTAAAAGTTTATTTTCTGGTTTGGCTTATTAATAAATTTACTTGCTGCACCCTGTGCTCACTGCCTATTTTTGGATCTGTGGTCCTGCAAATGGGAAGTAAGAAGCATCAATGTGGTCATGGCGTGTCTTGCCGGCTGGTCCTTGACATCAGGATTTTGTTTACAGATGAAGTGATGGATTAAAGGTGATGACCACTTGAACTGGTCATATTCTGATGTAAGTCTATAGTTTCATCCAGTTTTGTTACAATATGTACCAGTGTTCCCTGAATGTTTCCCTGATTTACTCCAAACACAAAAAAAGCCCACCAAAATTTTCTACACTCCCAAAACGTTTCGCTCTCCCTCAGTGTTTTCTCTGGTTTCTGATCTCAGTTTTCCTCTGGTGTAACATTTGTAATATGATTGAGGCAAATGGGGATCATAAACAGTTTTAGTTAGCATTGGTGATTACAATACCTCAAAACTTAATTTTGGGCAGAAATAGCAACCATCACACCCACATTCACACTTGTGGGTATTTTAGAATAGATAACCAGTTGATCTAATGTGTATATCTTTGGATTCGTTGGGGGAAACCAGTTAGGCAGTTTCACATTGCGTCATTTGCACACGCTGACCTGGTAACGCACATTGTACAACAAAATGGCGCTGTTGATGCTGGATCACTGCACCAGGAAATATAAGTTTTGCACCCATTTTTTTAGGGTGCTTTCTTCAATGAAATGGAGTTTGGAAGTCATGGCTATCTCTGCAACTCTGTTGCTGGGGGCCATGATGTTGGATATGCAGACGTTGGGAGTGAAAATATCTGAAAAAATCGCAAATGTCCCACATTTTTCAGCTTTTGTAAAAAAACATTAAGGAAATACAGCGTTTAGAAGTCCAATAATATCACTTCCCTGAGTGCTGCAAACTGGGTTAACAAAGGCCGGCCATGTCTCTCACTGTCTGTGGTGAGAAGGATGTAAAAGAACCATTGCTGACTTTCGTCAAGAGATGGGTGCCATCCTCCCCACAACCCTAATTAGGGATTTATGCGGTTCAGAAAATGAATCATGATGATAGCACTTCTTGGTCACAATTTGTTTGTTTTAACCTAATGCATTATCCAAAGCTTGAGTGCAAAATGAACGTACTTTAAAATTCTTTAACTTCACTTCTGGTAAAGATATTTTGACAAGATTAGTGTTTTTTTTTTTTTTTTTTTTCATTTTCCTATACTCTATCTGGTGAAACCATTTTCTAAGCACTTAAATGATTTTGAAAAACTTAGTGAAACTGCCTATCAGAGTAACCAGAGGGAACTCATACAAGCACAGGTAGGATCATGCAAACTCTGAGTTAAAATTCAATTTTCAGAGATTCAAACCCAGAACCCTCTCTATGATGTGACATTACCAACCACTGAGTCCGGGCACTGGACCACTGTGCTTCCTGACTGCAGATTATATCTACCCTAATTTTACTTTACTTTATGAAACATTATGACACAAAGTAATTCTGTTATGAGAATAATGTGATTATTTTGAACCAATTTTATTCATGATTCAAAATATTTAAATTAAAAACTAAATCACTGACTATAAACCTCAAACAATAGATTTCTGTCTGAATACTTGAGGGAAAAAAAAAACTTCTTCAGGTTCATAAATGTGTATTTTGTATTATCCAACAAATAAAGGATAATAAGGATTCAGTTGCTCCTGTCATATTTTTAAGAGTAACGATTGGGGAAGTGATTTAGCAGAAGTAGCCTAAGTCACAATATTACTGAAGCGGAAGATTCCATTGGATTGTTTTGACCTAGCCTATTAGATTTATGCAGCTGACGTCACGCACTCAGCCTGAAACTATTCGCTGGCCATTTTGGACGTTAGCAACCGAACACTATCATGTACACACAATGACAGCCGTGTATACACAACTGCAACTTTGACGACAGCTATGACAATTGTTTGTGCAGCATATGGATGCACAAAAAACCCCGAAATTGTCATTTTATCGGTTCCCAAAGAATCCACTAAAGCATGAGAAGTGGACTACTGCTGTGAAGAGATGCATGGCAAATTCAGGAAAACAGCATGACAAGCCCTGGCGACCCTCCAAGTTTCACAGACAATGCAGTGCCCATTTTATATCTGGTGAGTTTGATGTACATGTAATTAGTTTCCAGGAACCGCTTTGCATATTTTTATGGGTGGGAATTCAATTTTTTTTTGTACAAGTAATAGAACATGCTGTCAGTGGGTGATAATAGAGGTCCCTGTAAATCATCACTTGTAGATGTAGTACATACCTGGTTTAATATTGACTGTGCCAGAATAAATTAAGATTTATAAAAAATATAATTCAAATTACACCATCTATCAATTTTAAGCAGGCCTAATACATTATTTCCTAAGCTGTACTAGATCTACATTAAAAAAAATTGACAGACTAAATACTTTTTATGAAAAAAAAAAACGGTTCAACTTGACTATTTGAAGTGCTGCGACCTGCTAGAACCCCGTAGAGATATGGAAGAGAGATGGGCCATAAGTATTATGTAGATACTTAAGATACTTGCATAAGTATCACGTAGGCTAGATTGTTTACTTTCAAGTGTTAAAGGGAAAGCAGGCAGGAGATTTTTATTTAATTTTTTTTTTGTCCAGTAGTGCCGAGCCCGACATTTTGACACTGTTATGTTTCGGGACTTACATAAATCGTCTAATTTTCGGGTATTTTCATGAAAAAGAAACACACTAGCATTAGCATTCACCATATTTGCTCTACCGGTATACACGTTGTTTGCAGTCCAAAATGGCCACGCACATTCGCTTTAGTCACGTGACTGCACAAACCTAATTCATTCATTGCAGGCAGGCGCCCTTCTCAGACAACTCTGGGTGAAGGCTGGGTACATGCTGGACAGCTCACCAGATTATTGCAGGGCATGACAAAACCTAATACGTACTTGCAAAATACAAAAAAGGTACACAAACCACCATTGTTACGTTATAAAATGCACATTGCCTGCATTTCAAATGCCGCCGTTCATCAGAATCCATTTCAACAAGTTTACTTCGGCATCAATATCCTACAAAAAAAATTTAATTCTTTCTTTTTCCAGCAAGTAAAAATTAAATAGGTCACCAAAATTGAACACTCTAACACTGCCATCTAGTGAGCACCAACGTGAAAACACCACAAGCACAAGATGTCTACCATCGACCACAATCAGGGTGGCATGGTGACATAGTGCCTCACAGCAAGGTCCTGGGTGTCTGACCTGGGCTGGGACATTTCTGTGTGGAGTTTTCATGTTCTGCCCATGCTTGTGTGGGTTTCCTCGGGGTTCCCCTTTTTTCTCCCACAGACTGAATGCATGCACATTAGGCCGATTTGCTGTTCTAAATTCACCCTAGGTGTGAGTGGGAATGGTTGAATGTGTTGGCCCTTCGATGGTCTGGTTATCTGTTCAGGGTGTACACTGACTTTGTCTAGTGTTGGTTGAGATGGGCACCAGCCTCATCACGAACCTAGTAGGATTAAGCTAATCTCAGCTGGCTCTGGGCGAAGGCAGGATACACCATGAACAGCATGTCAGACCACTGCAGGACCAACACACTTGCAACCATTCACACTCCAAGGTCATAATGACCTTGACCTTTGAACGAGACCTCATTTTAAATAGGTTTCTGTATTAGGACACTGAGAACTGTGTTGACTTTCACTCCAATCTGAGCATTTGTGTTCAGGTTATTGTCCAGAAACCTTGAATGTCCATGCTGCCTACCCAACCACCCAAACCCCCATACAGCCGAATAACATAATACATCCTGTTTTTCAAACAGACATATAAAAATTGGAGAAACATTAATTCATATCTGAACTCTCACACACTCACTTATTTTTTATTGACTATTTAATCCTACCTGGGTCATGGGGGGACTGGAGCCTATGTCAGCCGACACTGGGAGAAGGCGGGGTACACCCTGAACAGCTTGCCATCATAGGGCAACAAACACACAATTATTCACTTGTACTCACCCCAGGAACGATTTGGAATAGCCAATTGGCCTAATGTGAATGTCTTTGGACTGTAAGAGGAAACCCTTGCAAGTATGGGGAGAACATGCAAACACCACACACAAACACCTGAGACTGGGTCTTGAACCCACATCCTCTAACCACTACACCACCTTGCCGCCCTACAGCGGAACAAAATCAGCTGAAATATCGCACTAACATCAGAATACGATCGCCTTACGTATAGCCCGTGCAATAGGAGACTCGTACCAAAAAAACATAAATAAGACCTGACACATGGGCATCACAGTGGCGTAGGTCCTGGGTTCGAGTCCCGGGCTTGGCGTGAGCGTTTCTGTGTGGAGTTTGCCTGTTCTCCCGATGCTTCAGTGGGTTTCTTTTGGTACTGCGATGAGTGCGAGCATAAATGGCTGTGTGTGTCAGTCCTACCATAGTCAGTCAAGCATTTGGGGGGGGGGGGGGGTACCCTGACTTGACTTGACCCAGTGATGACTAAGATAGTTTCCAGCCATCCTGCAACACTAGTAGGATAAAGCAGCTCAGCAAATGAGTGAAATATAATTTTCAAAATCCACGCAAGTAAAGAATGCCCCAAAGGGAACTTTTTCTGAGCTCTATGTAGAAAGGTGCTTGTCTATATTTCTGTCTGAAAGACTGTCACAGAGGCAATACAGACATGTGTATGCATTACTTAAGTACATGCACGTGGTACTGTTGTGACGTGAAGGACACTCATGCAGTCCTTTAAGAAACCCATTTTGAGTCATGTGAACCACGTTTTATTTCTATCACAACAAATTATCTCCATTTCCATCAGATATGGCAAGTACGGTATGGATGCAGAACACAATAACAGAAGTGCTGCATTACTCATGGACTTGTTGGGCAATTAATGGATGTGTTGAAGTATGAGATGAAGAATTATTAAATTGAGGTGGTGTTATTTACTGAGGCCGAATGCCCATGGAAAAATACGATTCAAGACTGAATCATTCTATGTATCATATAAAAACAGAATTCTGTAAGCTCTAATGTTTAAAATGTTTCCTAAATATTCAGACAAAATATCTACGTTAACATGGTGGGATAAGTGAAGGTTATCCTTGCCACGAGGCGAAGCTAGGTACTTGGAAGAGGGATCTGGCTACCTTGAGGAAGAGGATATTTAGTGCAATAGTGTTTCTTCAAATACCTGTCTTCAAATTATTAATAATAGTATTATTATTATTATTATTATTATTAGAATAGAATAGAATAGAACGCCTTTATTGTCATTCCACAAAGTGTCATGAAATTTCGAGCTTCCCCCTCGTGTAC
>JAQNCB010197417.1:0-15109 GCA_030068295.1 Euristhmus nudiceps | reverse complement strand
TCAAAGAATGACAACAAAATTGGACCATCTGTAGAAGACAGACTCTTCTTAGACATTATGAATAAAGAGATGTTCATAGATGATGACAATAGTTGGGTGGCACCCCTCCCATTCAAGACACCACACCAGTGTCTCCCCAACAATAGGGACCAGGCGTTGACACGTCTCACATCACTTTTACGCACACTGGAGAAGAAGCCTGAGATGAAGGCTCACTTTGTCTCATACATGCAGAACATTTTCGACCGTGAACATGCTGAGGTAGTCCCTTCTCTGCAAGAAGGCCAGGAATGTTGGTATCTGCCTATCTTCGGGGTATACCATCTGCAGAAGCCAGGTCAGATCAGAGTTGTCTTCGACTCCAGCATGCAAAAACAAGGCATCTCCCTGAATGATGTTTTGCTTTCTGGTCCAGACATAAATAACAGTCTGTGAGGAATTCTGCTGTGCTTCAGATGGGAACTGGTGGCTGTAACAACAGACATTGAGCAGATGTTCCACAGTTTTGTTGTCATCTTATTGACGCCAGCCATGCTCCTAATGCAAAAGATGTGCACGCTCTCATCCCCTCCAGGTGACTTCAGACTTCTAACCTCCATAGGCAACAATAAAAGCAGGTGCAGCATCTTGCTCATATTTTCTGGAGTAGATTGAGGCACGAATATTTGGCAACACTTCAGAGCCAAAGCAAAATGGCAAGAGGACCGGCCAAACCTGAAGGAAGGCAATGTGGTCCTGCTTAAAGATTCTCAAGCCAAGCGCAATGACTGGCCCATGGCCCTCTTGACCAGGACATTTCCTTGCAGTGACAGAAAAGTCGAGTTAAGGGTTGCAAGAAATGGGACAGTCAAAACATTCCTCAGACCCAACTCAGAGACAGTTTTTCTTATGTTCGACTGTTATTGTGATGTGTTTCTTGTAGACATTTCCCTGATTTTGGTTAGTTATATAGTGGTATCTAATTAATACCAGGTGAAGAGTGTCATGACACATTGTGTTTTTGTATTTATTCTTTTTTGCTCCACCTTGTGGCAGGTTAAGATGTTACACAGCATTGACTGTTTGTGTTCTCTGAGTGGTCAGTTGAGATCACATGACTCAGATTAACCAGGAAGAATGAAGCTGGAAGCTTACTCTTCTCCATGAGGTCAACTAGAAAGTTCCTCTCTCGTTTCTTTTCTCCTCTGTGCCTTGGAAACGCATTGCTTGTAAGTTCTTCCATTCTTCCATGTTTTTGAGTAGATGTGCAAATACATATGCTGTGTTAAAACGACTAGTTGGTGATTGTTTCATCTGCTAAGCCTGTCGAGGTTAAAAATGCTAGTTAAAAACAGCAAACAAAGTTGAATATAGCTTCCTGTCAAGATATGTACATAAGCAACGTGAATTCATTCATGTTATGTATGGGTGTGACTAAGAGCTCTGTAAATTTGTGTTTGTTGCAGTTTTACATAAAGAATGGAAAGAAGTTAAACTGTCTGGGATTTTTCTGAATCCTTCCTGTTAGCTATCTGTCAGTGGTGAGTAGATAGTACGCATATAAGGGACAGAATAAGGCTCATGTGTAAAAGCCCAATATGAGCCACTAGGCTTGGGTGTAAAAACCCACAGACTTACCTTTTACCTTTGTGGATGGACAGTACAGTTCTTCTGCCCAGAGCCTCTTCAGTTGCCAACCTTTGGCTCTCATGAGGCAAAGGTCGGGGGTAAACCAGGGGGCTGAGATGTAAAAGGAGACAGACCTTGTTTTAAAATAAGCAAGAGAGTTGACAATATTATGAAGTCTAGTGTTGAAATGTGAAACCAGTTCATCAGGGGTGGATGAGATGTGAGTGTCCAGCAGGAAGTTGATGCTGGAATTGAGAGTCCATGTCAATACTTTTGAGGTTATGAAATGTAAATAGACACGGATGCTTTAGTAGTGGAGAGGGTGAGTGTAATATTGAATGAGAAGAGGAAATGATCAATTATTGGAGTTTGTCAGTAGTGCAGTCAAATGGTTGATGCTACAACAACAAATTAAGTCCAGTATATGTCCTCCTGTGTGTGTGTGTGTGTGTGTGTGTGTGTGTGAACGAACATGTGTGCACTACAAAACTTTCTAAACAGTATGAGAAGTCTCTGATGAGAAGATGATTAATGTTGTCCATGTGTACTGTATGTTGAAATCTCTCAACAGAACTATGTTAGATGAGGGAAAGGATAGATGGGTGAGAAATGGAGCAAAGTCATTTAAAAAGTCATCACTTGGTTTGGGGGACGATACACAGACGCAATGATGGTGGACATAGGTCTAGACAGTTCACATACAATGGATTCAAAGGAGCTGAAAACTGGGGCAGACATTGATGAGACTCCCCAAGTATATCATTGAGACCACCTCTGCTGCTGGAGCCACATGGTTGACAGATGTAAGCAAACCCAGATGGAGTGGATTTGTTGAGCTGGGAAAAGTCATTGGGTTGTTGCCATGTCTCAGTTAAACAGATGAAATCAAACTTGCGGTCGATGAGGAGATCTTGGATGAGATTATCCTAACTCCTAAGTGAGCAGATGTTTCGCAGACTGAAGTTGACTGTGATGGTGTAGTAGTTGATGGTGGTGTTAGCCAATTGAGCAAGGCTAGCTAACACATGGTGGTCAACAGCCTAGCTGTGGTAATGAGGGAATGTCGAGACCAGATGAACTTTATTGCTGTAGAGTTGTCATTGGGAAAGCTTTGGCAGGACCCACAGTGGATGTATCTCTGGCAAGGTGTGAAGGTGATATCCTGGTAAAGATGCAGTACTGACAGTGGAGGTTCCGAGAGGTAATAGAGTAGCTGGAGCTGTTCATGAGCTGAGTAATGGAGCACGCCCATCGTGGGTAGATGGGCTGATGAAAAAAGAAGCAAAACATACATAGACCAGAAGTAGATCCTGTCATCCCATATCGAGGCTTCAGGCCGTGCATACATCTAGGAAAGCACTCTCTGACAGGTTGGCAAGTGCTAAATAAAATGAAAGCCTATCTGCACTAGTTTGTCAGATGAGTCTGTTGCAGAGTTGGTTAGGTTACAGGACCCAGACGTTAAAAATAAATTAGAAAATTTACAAGTCACAAACTTTTCTGGCGAGCAGCGGCAGCAAGTTGCGCCAGCATTCACTCAAAACTGGAACTGGAATGTATCTCCGGCACCATGATGGCATAGTGGTTAGCACATCCCTCTCACAACACTAAGGTCCTCCAGGACAGAATGACCTGGAGAAGAGTGATTAGGTTAAATAGCCCCCATGATCTGGAACCTAAGCAGTGATTTGTTATTGGATTTCTGTGCTAGTCATGGACTGTCCATAATAAATGCAATAGTCTAGGATAAGATGGCTTATACAGCAAGTGTGCTTGGTATAATGCTATCTTAGGCCAAAGGTCCATGATCAAAGATGTATCATAAGACCTACTGCTATATGCCATGGACACTCCGGTCGAGAGAGGAAAACTGTCAAATGAACACCATCTGGTTATGGGTAAGCTTTTACACCCGAGCCCAATGACTCATCAGAGCAGGTGCTTATCCCCAGTTTCTGTAGCATGAAGCGACTAGGAGTTCAACACTAGTCCATCGCAGGTTACCTTCCCAGTATTTTTACTGGTACCCATTTATACTGCTGGGTGAACAGAGGCACACTTGTGGTAAAGACCTTGCCCAGGGGTCTTGGCTCAGTGGGAATCTCACTGGGATTTGAACCCACAACCTACTGATCATGAGCCCAGCACCCTAACCGCTATGTCACTGGCCAATGAGCACAGGTAAATTGGGAAAGTCTGTCAAGAGACAGTCTAAGATATTTAATTCACCTGGTATTTAATCTGGTAAATATTCTGTCATGTCCTGGTGAGATTCAGGATATGAAATCCCAATAGATCATGTTTAGTGCTTCAATTGTGGCTTTGTCTTCATGTTTCAGACACATCCAAATGGGAGTAGGTTCATATTCGTGGGAGGGATCAAACACTCACCGGGCACTTTATTAGGTACACCTTGCTAATACCAGGTTGGACCCCCTTTTGCCTTCAGAAGTGCCTTAATCCACCGTGGCAGAGATTCAACAAGGTACTGAGAACAGTCCAGGTCCGTATTGACATGATCGCATCACGCAGTTGCTGCAGATTCATTGGCTGCACATCCATGATGAGAATCTCCTGTTCCACCTCATCCCAAAGGTGCTTTATTGGATTGAGATCTGGTGACTATGGAGGCCATTTGAGTACAGTGAACTCATTGTCATGTTCAAGAAACCAGTCTGACATGATTTGAGCTTTGTGACATGGCATGTTATCCTGCTGGAAGTAGCCATCAGAAGATGGGAACATTGTGGTCATAAAGGGATGGACATGGTTAGCAACAATACTCAGGTAGGCTGTGGCATTGCACCAATAATCAATTGGTACTAAGGGGCCCAAAGTGTGCCAAGAAAAAATCCCCCATACCATTGCACCACCACTACCGGCCTGAATCGTTGATACAAGGCAGTATGGATCCATGCTTTCATGTTGTTGATGCTAAATTCTGACCCTACTATCCGAATGTCACAGCAGAAATCAAGACTCATCAGACCAGGCAACATTTTTTCCAATCTTCTATTGTCCAATTTTGGTGAGCCTGTGCGAATTATAGCCTCAGTTTCCTGTTCTTAGCTGACAGGAGTGGCACCCGGTGTCATGTCGTGCCTGTGAAGCTAAGTTTTTCTTGTATTTTGCTTTCTTCAGCTTCACACATCCTGCCCTCCTCTTCCGCGTCTGGTGATTGTCTGCCCTGCCCCGATTGTGTCCAGTGGTTTCCCATTTCCTCGTGTGTGTATTTAACATCTGCGTTTTTCTCTGTCATTTGCCAGCACGTTGTGCTCCATGTTTTGTCATGCCGGTCTTTGCAGCTAAGTGCGTTTGTCTTTTGTGTCTTTAATGATAATCAGATATTTTCCTCACCGTTGGAGAGGGCTTTTTGTTCGCGAGCTGTGCTCACTATTTTGATAGTGTGGAAAGGAGGTGAAGATGCGTGTGCAGGCTGGGTGGAACAGTTGGAGAAAAGTTTCAGGTGTGATGTGTGACAAGAGTATCAGCAAGAATGAAAGAAAAGGTGTACAGGACAGTGGTAAGGGCAGCAATGTTGTAAGGTTTAGAGACAGTGGCACTGAGGAAGAGACAGGAGGCAGAGCTGGAGGTCGTAGAGATGAAGATGCTGAGGTTTTCTTTGAGAGTGACGCGGTTGGACAGGATCAGGAATGAGTCCATCAGAGGGACTGCACATGTTGGATGTCTTGGAGACAAAGGCAGAGAGGCCAGACTGAGATGGTTTGAACCTGTACAGAGGAGGGATAGTGAATATATTGGTAGAAAGATGATGAGGTTGGAACTGCCAGGCAAGAGGCCTGGAGGAACCAAAGAGAAGGTACATGGATGCACTGAGAGAGGGTATGAAGTTAGTTGGTGTGAGACAAGAGGATGCGGAGGACAGGGATGGATGGAAACGGATGATTCGCTGTGGCGATCCCTGATGGCAGAAGCCGAAAGAAAAGCAGTAGTAGTAGTAGATATCCTGAATAATACAGCGCTGGAGGGCTCCTTTCATATAACAAACTTTCATATAGCAATGAAAAAGCTGGATGCACTGTGTGCTGAGGTTAAGGATAGTGCAGGTCATACAATGTTTTCCTCCGGGTGGTTCTCTAATGTGTTGGAGACTTAGGGTGGATGGTTGGCCAAAATGGCAACAAATGTGGGTATAGTCATGTTTGTTGTGGCTCTAGTGCCCTGCTGTCTTGTCCCCCTTTAGTGTAATCTTTGTATTCAGGCCACTGTTAGAAAGATGCCCATAATTTTGAATAATGTGATGGAACGATTAACAGAACATGTGTATGCAGAAATGGTAAGACTGGAGGTTCCCCATAACAACCCCGGCTTAGAGGGACAGCCTCCCCTTCCCCATAGGGGCAAGGAATAGGCTGAAAATTGATAGATTATCTATGACTTTTGTTGTATGTATATGTATGTTTTGTGCTTTTTGTGCTCCGTGTTGTTTGTGGTGTATATTTTGATGTTGTGAGCAGGTCCGATTGGCCAGGGGCCTGGCACTAAGTGTGGCTACTGCTTTGCTATGTGGACACTGTGTAGCATATAGGCAGAGGTGGTGCATGCAACCCCGGGGCCCAAATGCAAGTGGTTCGCGGCTGTCATGAACTGGTGATTAGACTCACCTGCTGCGCTGCATGCATCTGTTTAGTTTTATTCATGAGCCGCTGGCAGTAATGGAAGGTTTCCTGTGTATGCTGCTTCTCGCGGAGTGGGCCTGCATCAATGAGGGCCTGTTCGTCAGATTGTCTCGCATGCCCAACATTTCATGGCAGGCTCTCCCTGCTATGCCTGTCACTGAACACGAGTACTCAGTCACTTGACATGGGCAATACATGCCCACTATTACGTCTATAAGGATATCTGGACACTATTACGCCACAAAGGCCACGTTATTTGTCCTCTACAACGATGGGGTTATGATGTGCATCCTACACATTGTAGGTGGTGGTATTAATTTGGGCTATTGTATGCTTTGCTGTAAATATTCTGTGTTCTAGGTTCCTGTTGATCCTGGCAACCATGCTGTCCCACCACAGAGTGGGAATTTTCCTCACAGTTTGATTGGTTAAGATGAGGTTTTTTTGCCCACTCCTGGCTCACCAGGGAACAGTGAGAAGAGGCTATAGGGGGAGAATATATATTTTGTGTTGATGTACTCATTATTTTCATTCTTTTCAGTTTTGTGTTTTTTTTTTTTTGTTTGTTTTTTTTCCCTTTTTACACTTTGTGTGATTTAATCATTAGTTTAAAGTGATTGTAGTGGATAACTAAAACTAAGTATTTATGGAGTGTGAGACTTTTAGTCTCAAAGGGGGAGAATGTGGTAATTTTTTCTTTTCTAGTGACCAATCATTAACTTAAAGAAGGAAATCAGTATAACCAGTGCAACATTATTGTAAAGTATGATTTAAAGCTGAATTGAGGGTATTTAGGGCATAAATATTGTGATTTGTTAAACACTGAGAACTTAATATGGAACACAGTGTGTTATTGTTATCTGGAAAGGAGAGACATTTTTTAACGAGTTAGGGAGGGCGAAGGCTCTCTGGAGTCAGGAATCGTATAAATACCCGTTCTTATCAGGAGATTGTGTGTGTGTGTGGGTGAAGATTCTTCTCGGACTGACTCAGACGACGGACTGGATGCCAGGCAGCTAGACTACGCAGATGGGAGAAACTTTTTTTGGGAGAAATGGACTTGGCCAGTCCAGCATTTAAGTTTGGGGATGTTATATGTAGACGAGAGATAGGTTTTAGTTATGATAGAGACAATGACAAAGACTGACTGTCGACGGTTAGGGGTGTGGGCGTAGGGCCTGTGCGCGTATTCGCACATGGCTTTGGAAGAGATCCGCTCGGTAAAAGAATTTCGGTGGGTTGTTAGTTTCATGTTTATTTTTATTTGTATGTTATTTTTATTTTTTCCCCTTTATATTTATTTTATTTTATGGATCCATTTTTATTTCCATTTTTAACTGTGTTTTATTGTTAAGAATATTGGGGTGAAAACAAACACTGCCTCTTCTCAATTCATACACAATAGTATATATGATCATCAAGTTAGTGGACGTGGGCCTATATTAACAGGGACTGTGTAATAAACACAGGACTAAAATATGATGAGAGACTTTCCAAGGAAATGTCTGGATAAAGTTTTTTCTGACAATAGCCTCATTGAGTGCGTTTTTTGTTTCACTTTAGCAGTCATTTAGTTCGAGATAAAACCTTGTTTTGTTTTCCCAGTCAGGGTAGAGTGTCTTTTCCTCCCTGCACTGTGGGTTTTGTTGTTGTACAATAAAGACATTTCTGAGTTGAGCATTTGGGTCCTGGTCTGTCTGTGCCACATTCTTACACCTGGTGTGGTCTTCTGCCTCGAGGTTTGACGTGTTGTGCATTCAGAGATGCTCTCCTGTATAGCTCGGTTGTAACAAGTGGTTATTTGAGTTGCTGTTGCCTTTCTCTCAGCTCAACCCAGCCTGGACATTCTCCTCTGACATCACCAAAGCATTTTCTCCCATAGAACTGCCACTCACTGGATATTTTCTCTTTTTCAAACTGAAAGAATGTAAATAAGTTTGTTTTATGCTCTACTTAATATCCATTTTTAGTCTTATTGGAATGCATTAAGCCCCTATATGTTCCACTGGTGACTCTCTGTGAGTTTCCTTTTGCACAGAATGTTCTTGTTTCCCGTGGGAACATGTACATGATTAACTACCCGCATTTGCGCAATATTCTGTTCTCCAGACTCTGTTCTACTTACTCCTGAGTTATGTTCTTGTTTCCTGTCCTGCGACTGATTATAAAGGTAAAAAGATCATGGCCACAAATGCAGACGTGACAGATAATGAACTCTGTGTATAGTCTAGCCCGCACACAAGCTAGCGCCCCTACAGAGTATATAAGCCCTTGTAATCACCATGTTAAGTTGAGTTGAGATGAATAAACTCTAATGATTGAACTCTCTTTGTTTGTGCATCTCTACTCCCGGAGCGCTCTCAGACACTGAGAAACAGACACAGACGAGAAGGACGAGGCAGTGAGAAACGGGCTTTCTTACAATTTTGGTGACCCCGACATGATACTCCTAATCAGGTGAGACAAAGTTTTTTGGCTTACCTGGTTGGCAGTAACATTGAACGTTAACCCCTCTTTGGGAGGGAAGATAGTTTTATCCTCAGTGTTTGAAACTGAGAAGAGTGTGCTAGAACAAATAATTACCTCCTCTGTGTTCTGACTATCAGTGTTGTGTTTTTTTTTTTTTTTAACATGGGAGGTTCGTTCCCTAAGCCTGAACCGGGAGAAGTCCCAAAAGATTGGATGACGCGTTGTGGTATGGCATACTACGTTAACCCATGGTTAGATAATTTAGCAGGTCCAACCCACAGATTCTCCCGTACCTGCGAAACGGTACATTTGACGCAGGGTACCTTTCCCCGGCCCATCATATGATTTGGAAAGGGGCCGGAGATCCTGGATGGGACTATGACTATATGATGGAGAGCTATGCAAAATGGTATAAGATGAAACCCGAATAGGATAATAACAAGAAAATCTACACACCAAAAGCTGTCTTAAAAGCTATACCAACACCTAAACCGGTTAAGGGTAAAAATAAAAATAAAGTTAAGAAGGCTCCCTGTTGTGGGCCAAGTTCTCTTGAGTCTCCTGTCTCACCTCCGCCTTACAAGGAAACGGGAAGGAAGCCTTTGCTTTCCCCGACCCTCCTTCGGTGACCCCACAGCCCGCTTCTGTGCTGCACCTCTATCCTTCACTGGCGTCCATTTCGGGTTCCCTAAAAGCAAACCCTGGCACGCGCCCTAAGCTTAAAATTAAGCAAGAACCACCTGAAAAGGGTCCCGACGATAATAGTGTTAACGGCATTGACCGGAACAATCCTGATGATGTGGGTCCCGATGCAGGCTCCCTGCTTCCCCCACCTACTGCAAATACTGCAGTATTTGGGTAGCTAAGCGTAACGGGGTAGATCTGAAGCCCCCGGCCATAGCGGCTTTGAAAGATATCATTGATTGATTGTTTACCTTCTCCAGATAAGCCACTTCCTTTCATGGACATGTTAATTAAATGTCCTAGACATTGCCAGCTGGTGGGTGCAGACTACCGTTTTATCCTGCAGAGTAAATTAGGAGATCAGTTCAATGAACCTGCCCTCCTCGAGGCAGTGCCCGTTCTGACCCCCACTAATGACGTTGTTCAGAACATTAAGGAGGAAGATGAGAGTGGTTGCCATAAAGTCGTTTCCACTTTCTTTTGGAAGGATGATGCTGGCGCTTTAACCACCCTTAGAACACAACTGACCCCGTACCTTCGTTCACTAAAACAGGCCAACCGCGATCTGTCACAGGTCACTAATTGCAAACAGGAAAAGGGTGAGTCAACCTCCGTGTTCTGGAGGCGTTTCTCGGAAGTATGGCAACATTTGTGAGGTTTAGACCTGGACCCCTCAGAGGCTAACCCACTCTTCATTATGAGTCTCCTTGGACTATCTCTTTTACCAGTTCCAGCATGACGATTGTTGTGCCTGAGAATTCCCCTCCTGATGTGCTGGCGCTGTCACATCTGAGGCTTCCTCATAATCTCTCTAACCCCGCCTGTGTGTCTGTCTCTAACTCTCCTTCTCTAGAGTGTCTTCCCTCCTCACTGTGGGCTGAGCACAAGAACGACGTAGGATATGTCAGCTGCCCTCCATATGAAGCTACGATCAAACACCTTGTCCCCATGTATATTAAACAATATCCGCTCTCACCTGCTAAAATGGCAGGCATTGACACAGTCTTGTCTTCTCTCCTACAACAGGGCATCGTGACACCGTGCGTGAGTCCGTACAACACACCTGTTAATCCGGTGCCAAAACCAGATGGATCCTGGAGGTTTACCCAGGACCTCAGAAAAATCAACGATCTGATCGTGCCAGTCGCGCCATTGGTTCCCGATGTGCTGTCCATTATGGCATCTATCCCATATAATCACTCATATTTTTCCGTAATTGATTTATGTTCTGCGTTTTTTAGTGTACCTGTCGAAACACAGACTCAGCCTCTGTTTGCCTTTACTCACAGGGATCACCAGTACACGTGGACCTGCCTTCCACAAGGCTTTATCGATTCTCCTGAGGTCTTTGCGGCCGTGGTAAGGGACGCGTTAAGTGACCTCTGCCTCCCTCAGGGTTCCTGTGTGCATCAGTACGTGGATGATTTGCTGATTTCCGCAGATGGCTTATCTACCTGCGTGGAGGCTACCTCCCTCCTCCTCAAGTTGCTGGCAGACAAAGGATTTAAGGTATCATGCACCAAGCTTCAGTACTGTCTGCCCACTGTTTGCTATCTGGGTCATGAACTTTCTCAAGGCTCCCGCAAGCTCACACAAGAACGTGTCAAGATCATTATGGACACTCACTGTCCTGCCACAAATCACACCATCATGGCATTCCTGGGGTTCATCAACTACTGCCGACAGTGGATACCTGACTGCTCACTTCATGACAAGTGCCTCTGCTCCACCATTCAGCACTGTGATCCTCTCACATAGCCGCTGGTCTGCACAGAGGACATGATCTCGGCCTTTGACGCTCTCAAGCATGCCCTATGCACTGCTCCTGCACTGGGCTTACCGAACTATGAAAAGGTATTCCACCTATATGTTACAAACAATGCTGGTACTGCTTCGGGGGTTTTGGCTCAGGACCACGGGGGAGGTATGTGGCCTTGCACTTTCCTCTCAAAAACATTGGACACTGTAGCTCAGGGCTTACCCGCATGTCTCCATG
The DNA here is from genome assembly GCA_030068295.1 of Euristhmus nudiceps. Taxonomy (NCBI): domain Eukaryota; kingdom Metazoa; phylum Chordata; class Actinopteri; order Siluriformes; family Plotosidae; genus Euristhmus; species Euristhmus nudiceps. The sequence goes on along the minus strand of JAQNCB010197417.1, from coordinate 3,712 downwards.
CAGTGGCTGCCTGTGCATTACTGGTATCAGACGCTGAAAAAATTGTTTTGTCACACCCTTTGGTCCTTCACTCATCTCACCAGGTCACTCAGAATCTCTGCAATCTAAACACGCAGCACATGTCGTCTGAATGTCGTGCGGGATATGAAACAATTCTATTGGCTACTGAAAATCTCACCATCAAACCCACCTCTTACCTCGACTCAATTGCTCATGCCCTCCAGCGTCTTCTCAATGCTCAGGATGACCCTAAGCCAACTGGCTCTCATGACTGTTTGTCTGCTATAATTTTTGATACTAGCATCCGTTCCGACTTACGCTCTACCCCTCTTTCCTCAGGGGATCACCTGTTTGTGGACGGCTCCTGTTCCCGTCTGAGTGATGGCGTTTTCCACTGTGGTTACTCTGTCTGTCGCTTACCCAATGAAGTGCTCGAGGCACACGCACTCCCTTTTTCCTCAGCTCAGGCGGCTGAACTCTTTGCTTTAACCCGTGCATGTATTTTGGCTGCTGACACTGACGTCACCATATATACAAACTCTAGGTATGCATTTGGGGTGGCTCATGACTTTGGGAGAATTTGGCAATCTCGCGGTTTTACTGCAGCTGATGGTAAACCCATCCCACACGCCTCTTTAGTGCAAAACCTTATCACCGCTTGTCACTTACCAAACACGCTTGCTGTTGTCAAAATGCATGCTCACTGCTCGGATGACACCTTTTGAAGTTCGTGGCAACTCATTGGCCAACCAGATCGCAAAACAGGCCGCGGCCTTGAGCTCATATCCGCCTTCTCTCAACGTCTCCCTCATCTCTAATAGCCATTTCATTAGCGCTATTCTTCCAGATATTGACTTAAAGGCCATTCAAGGGTCGGCAAATGTCTCTGATAATCAGTTTTGGGATTTGCAGGGGGCTGAGGAGAAAGAGGGGATTTGGACTGACTCCCGGGGCCGCCTTTGTATGCCCCGCCATTGCACGCCCTTTCTCGTCCGCGAGTTTCATGGTTCCACTCATCGCGGTTGAAGAGGGGTAGTGGAGGATCTGGAAAAAACATTTTGCATTAGCAACCTACACATGGATGTCCACAACATTCTAGACAAGTGCCTGACCTGCGCTCAGAATAACCTCTCAAAACCAATTGCGACACACCAACACTTGCCCACACTGGACACACCGTTCCAGGAATGGCAAATTGATTTCACACACATGCCAAAACAAGGTCCCTACAAGTATCTCTTAGTATTGGTAGACAAATTCTCAAGATGGGTAGAGGCTTTCCCATGAAGTAAGGAAGACGCTCGAACAGTGGTTCTAAAACTCGCTAACGAAATTATTCCTAGGTACGGTTTACCCATGGGAATCGAATCGGACAAAGGAACACCCGTCACCGCCAAAGTGACCCAACTACTTTGTAAGGAGCTTAAGATTAATTGGCGCTTTCACATCCCTTACCATCCCCAGTCTTCTGGGATGGTAGAGAGAGCAAACTGCACTATCAAAGGAAAGATCCGCAAAGCCATGCAGGCCACGGGCTCCAGGAATTGGTTACAGGTCCTGCCCGTAGTATTAGCAGACATGAGAATGACCTCACAGGTAAGTCTCGGTCACTTATCACCTTACGAGTTGGTCATGGGACGTCCATTCCCCACCCCTTGGCGAAGGGGCAAACAGGCTGTGGGAACAACTGACCTTGATGTACATTTAAGTGAATACTCTGCAGGGCTCATAAAAATTCTCAATGAATATTGGACACGCGTAAATGCGAACAAACCTTCTATTCCAGCAGACAACACACACCCATTTCAGATTGGGGACCGGGTTCTGGTAAAGAAATTTTCAAAATTGGCCTCTCCCTTGGGGGGAAACGTCCTACAGTGAACCTGCAGAGGTTATAGCCGTCACTAGAACAGCTGTATTAACTGACCTTTTTCCACAGTGGATCCATGCGGGACGGCTGAAGAAGGTTCCCAATTGACATGTTGGTGTAGGGAAAATATTTGACAGGCTTCTCTTGTGTTACAGTGATCCAGTGAAATAACAGCTGACGACCTTTTCAGGGATCTCCTCCCACAGCATCTGGAGAAATCTGGTTTCGGCTGACAACCCAAGAGGGGATGGTTGGTGAGCTTCATTGAACCGCTTGCACAAGGACCTGTTGACGTCGCTTACCCCTGCAACGAAGACAACTACCAGCATGCTCATCCTGTTCATCGTGATCTGCACGCTTGGAGCAGGGATACCTGCTCAAGCGCATCCACACGACAATACCTTCTGGCAGTTTGCCAATTGGACTGCTAAACAACATACTAATGAATCATGTTATGTTTGCCATGTTATACCCACTAGCGTTAATGCTCATTCCTTGAAACCTTCCCCTTCTACCAATAATAGTGATTTGATAACTGCAGCCGCCCTATGTGTAACGGATAGATGTTTGAATTAGACAATTAACTCATCTTCACTCATTCATGAGGACTGGCTAAATTATACTGAGATACTGTGGTGTAAAAATAATACTATTGTGAGGCCCGACCTTAGAACACTAGTCCAGCAGCTCTGTCTTAAAACCCTAAGAACGGCACTCCAGCAATCTACTAAGCAATCTACTAGGAAACAGGCCCGCCCCGAAGGGTTCTTTTCATTTTCCCCGCCAGGTCATAGGTATAAACACTGTTTCAGGGGACTGGGGAATGTTTCTCTAGGCCAAATATCCATTGGCCATTGTCAGGTCATTTATAAGTCATATATGCCCAACAATACATGCCCGTCAGGTAATTGTTCGGTCTTACATCCAGGGGACTGGGGGACCGTTCCACACAGTCTGGATTGGTACTGAGTATGTGGAAAATTTGTATATATATATTCCTGCCACCAGATTGGCAAGGAACTTGTGCTTTAACTCAGTTTAATAGCTCTGTCATCCTCATCACAAAAAACCCCAAGGGTAACATTCACCACCATAGGTCAAGATCATCCACTGATGATGACGACCCCCCCTCTTTGCCGCCGTACGAACATCAATAATACAGTAAGACGACCAGAGTTTTCTACGCCCTGTTCCCGCCCTGGGGTATGGTAAAAGCCTGGAATCAAATAGAGATAACACATTATCGCTTAGCCACATTTGTGAATGCTACTAACACCGCAGTAGAAGGAATTAGAGAAGAACTTACTGCTCTTCGTCTAACCACTGTCCAAAACTGTATGGCCCTAGATATCCTCTTAGCTAGGGAAAGCGGCGTGTGTGCTGTAGTTGGAGACACCTGCTGCACATACGTTCCTGCAAACGATGAAGACCACGGTATCATTGCCACCGAGGTAGACAAGATGAAAGAAGTTGCTAGGCAGCTTTCATTAGATGAGACATCCAAACATGGCTGGGGTTGGAGTTTGTTCCACTCCCTCTTTGGGTGGATGACTCCCTACGTTGCTATGATTATTCCCATACTACTAATAATGCTGTTTCTGTGTATTTTGGGACCCTGCATATTTAGATGCTTAATGGACAGAGTATATACTCTGGTTGATTCAGTGCGAAATCCAAGATATGTCGCGCTGAGAAATCGGGACAAGGACCCTTATGACTTGTGATGAGTTATACTTTAATTGTTATTATAGTATAAAAGAGGGGATTGAAAGAATGTAAATAAGTTTGTTTTATGCTCTACTTAATATCTATTTTTAGTCTTATTGGAATGCATTAAGCCTC
>JAQNCB010197211.1:0-15129 GCA_030068295.1 Euristhmus nudiceps | reverse complement strand
TTCCTACGCCCCATATGCAGGACCACAGATCCAAGGAATCAGAGAGAGTGCAGGGAGTAACAGGAATTTTATTAAATAAAAAAAAAGAAATAAAATAAATGAACTTTTATTTATTTAAAGAAAAGGAAGGGACTCTCAAACACTATTAAACTAAAAGAAATCAAACCTGGAGAACATGACATGGCATAACTTAGCATAGCTCTGAAGCAGGCAGCAAAAGACATCCCAAAGGCAATGTCCCCACACTGAGCTGACAACCAAGGCTTCCTTAAATAACACAAAATAATGAGTAACACCTGAATCTAATGGGAGTGAAGGCATAAGTGAGGAGAGAGTAAGGTAGGTGACGCCTCAACTGCGCCCTCTGGCGGCGGAAAGTAGTCATAGCTTGACCGGGATCATGACACCTATGCTCAGGGCCTTAGCCCTCCCAGTCAATAAGGTACTGAAGACCCGGCCCTGGCGGTGATAGTCCAGGATGAGGTGGACCACAAAGGTCTCACCACCATCAATGGGAGGTGGAGGGGGGTCAGAGCATGGACACAGGGGGTGGGGAACAACTGGCTTGATTTGAGAGACCTGGAATGTGGGATGAATTCTGCGCATGGTTAGGAGCAGTCTGAGGTGGACGATAGTGGGGCTAATGATCCGGTCTATGGTAACGGGGGCTGGGGAATCTGGCAAACAACTTGCGTGTGCCCTCTAACAGAAATGTCATTGGATGACAGCCAAACCCTCTTACCTGCTCGATAGACGGGAGCCGGTGTGTGCTTTCTGACTGCCTGGCACTTCATTCTGTCTGCTGACTTGAGCAGGGTGTTGCGTGTCATCTTCCAGATGCACCTGCATTAGCGGATGAAGGCATGGGTGGACAGGACAGACACCTCTCCCTCCTGGCTGGGAAACAGAGGTGGTTGGTATCCCAGGCACCACTCGAAGGGCGAAAGCTTGGTGGAGGAGGTGTGGGAGTTGATAACATACTCAGCCTACGGTAGTTGCTGACTCCAGGAGGCTAGGCTCTTCCAAAATTCTTCTTTAGCAGAAGGCTTTCCAAAATTTGGCAGTGAATTGAGACCCTTGGTCAGAGACAGTATCCATGGGGATGCCATGGAGATGTACAACATGCTGAATGAGTCGGGATGCAGTTTCCAAAATGTTGCAATGACTTGAGGACTGTGGGTCTGGGCCAATCAGTGACCGCCCTCACTTTGGAGGGACTCATGCTGATGTACCCTACAGAAATGACAAACCCCAGGACATAGAGGACATTGTGCTGGGGACATAGAACTCACACTTTTCGGCGTTGCTAAATAGATGGTTCTCAAAAAGGCACTTAAGGACTTGATGCGCCTGCTTGACCTGATCCTCCAGGGTTTTGGAGATGACAATGTCTTCAAGGTGTTGATCATGTCCCATAAGATGTCATTGACCAGACCCTGGAATACTGCTGGAGCGTTGGTAAGCCTGAAGGGAAGAACCAGATATTCCCAGTGGCCTGTGGGGGTGTGAAAACCTGTTTTCCACTTGTCTCCTTTATGCATACGGACCAGGTGGTAGGCATGTAGCTCTAGCTTGGTAAACACGGAGGCCCCCTGGAGAAGCTCAAAAGTGGTGGTCATGAGCGGAAAGGGATAGCAATTCCTGACCGTAATCTTATTGAGGCCTCTGTAGGCAACCATAGGGATCCATCCTTCTTGCCCATGAAGAAGAACCCTTACCCTGGTGGAAGATAATGGGCGGATAATACTGGCAGCAATGGATTCGCTGAGGTATTTCGGGATCTGGGTTTCGGAACGGGACAGGGAAAACAGGCAGCCTCTTGGGGGCATGGTACCTGGCTTGAGATCAATGGCACAGTCATAGGGGCAATGAGAGGGTAGGTGCATGGCACAAGCTTTAGAAAACACCTCCCTGAGGTCATGGTAAACTTGGAGAACCTTTGCCAGTTCCAGGATCTCTGCGAGGGAGGGAACCTAAACATGAACGTGAGCATTGGTACGGCAGGATTCTGAGCAGTTAGGGCTCCAGCGCTTAACTTCATGGGTAGGCCAATCGATCTCAGGGTTGTGTTTAGCCATCCAAGGCTGGCCCAGTATGACCTGAGAGTGAATGGAGTCAATGAGGTTTGGTTTTAATAATCTCCAGGTGATTGTTTGACAAGCGCAGTCTGACTGGGGCAGTGGATTGTGTGATGTGGCCGATCCTCTGGCAATTGATGTACTTGACCACCCGTGGGCTTCTGCAGGGGATCTCACACAAGCATGCCATCTGAGCATCGATGAAGCTAACCTCACAACCCCCCCCCCCCCCAGTCCACTAGGGCAGTGGTGTGCTTAATCCCCCCATCCCACTTCAAGCTGATGGGCAGGCAGGTGCACTTTGTAGAGGAGATTTCCACAGGAATTACACCCACTAGTGCTCCTCATTTCACTAATGGACATTGGTTTTTGTCGGGCACTGGGAAATGATGTGACCAGTTGTGCCACAGTAGAAGCAGGCACGATCTGGGAACCTGCATTCCCGTTTCTCCTTGGTCAGTCTGGTTCGATTCATCTGCATGCTCTCCCCCTCAGGAGCCACCCTGGGTGTCACAGAGGTCTGCAGAGGAAGCTGCCATTTAACTTGGGGCTTGACAGGAAGGTTGGAGGTTGCTCAAGGGTGCTTTATTCATCTGCACTCCTCTAGACATGCTTCCACGTGAATGGCGAGGTTGATGAGGGCCTCCAGATCTTCTGGCTGCTCGAGGGTGAGGAGTTCATCCTTGATCGCCTTGGCCAGGCCGTTCAAGAAGGTATCGAACAATGCTCTCTTCTGCCATCCGCTATTAGTAGCCAGAGTCTGAAAGTCAATAGCATAGTTGGAGACAGACCGGTTAACTTTGGCAGATGTGCAGGAGTGGTTGAAAATGCGCCTCATCTCTTCCTCCAGGAGTTTAGACAACTGTACACAGGATAGGCCAGCTTCCCAGACAGTGGTGACCCACTGCTTGGCTCCTCTGGTGTACTGGGTAATAATGTAGGCCACTCGGGCTTGCTCGGTGGGAAGGATAGCTGGTTGGAGGCTGGAGATTAACCTGCACTGTTAGGAAAGCCCGGCACATTCCAGTCTCATCGTCGTACTTCTCTGGGGGTGATAGGCGGGGCTTGTGGTTGGTAGTGGGAAAGGCTATAGGTGCAGGCCAGATGGAAGGTGAGGGTCGCCTAACTGTCTTCACTGAAAACAGGTCCGCCATCTGGTGAGTCAGGGTATGGAGGTGTTGCATGGTAGCGGATAGTTGCTGCTGTTGGAACTTTTGCACAGTGGCCTGGTCTGCCACTGTGTCTCATAGACTGGGTTCTCTCGCTGGTTCCATGTTAGTCAGAATGAACTGTGATGGTTGCTGCCTGGAACCAAACACGAAACACAGAATCCAAAATGTGTGAGTTTATTCATGTCAGGGCAAGAGGCCAAAAACACCAATAATGCCAACATCCACAAATGTAATCCAATATTGGTCATACACAGGATATCAAAAACATGAAACAGGTAGCAAAAAATCTCGGAAGGGAAAACGAAAAACAAAATACTATGAAAGAGAACTAGGAGGGAATAAACACTGGAAGGAAACAAAAACACGAGGCAAAGAGTAATGTGAGGTAAATACAGGAGACACTGGATCAACATTCTGACAAGGAAACACAATAGACAGAGGGAATTGAGACACTAAACAGGAAACAGGTGAAGGTAATGAGGACTAATTATGGGAGTGAGTGCAAAAACAGTGTGGAAAGCCAAAAGGGACAAGACTAAACCACATGGTTAAAAAAAGGAAAAAAGACTAGACCCCGAAGATAAAGTATGGTGAGGAATTAAGAAGTCTGAAAAACTAGAGAATATAAAAACCAAAAAGAATAAAAAAAAGACATAATCCTGAACATGAAACATGAACATAAAAACCAGAATCATAACAGTATAGTGAGTGGGATGGATGTCTTGTCACTGATGGCCATCACCTAATGATGCTCTGACGGCTTAAGTTCATGTCCCTATCTTTCTATATCTTCTCTTTGTCATCATCACTGACTGATTACCTACACACTGTGATGCCACACACACTGTGATGCTACCACCACGGGAGATTTCATTCACAGAGCTTCATGCACTGTTTTTGGTTGGATATGTGTGAATAGTTGTGCCCCCAGTGCAGCTAACTGGGTTACCAAATGCAGGCCATGTCTCTCACTGTCTATGGTGTGAGGGATGTAAAAGAACCATTGCTGATGTTCGGCAAGAGTAGACTGCAAAGCCGTCAGCGTGTTTCTGCCCTGTGATGGCCTGGCGAGCTGTCCAGGGTGTCCTCTGCCCTCGCCCAGAGTCAGCTGAGATGGGCGGGAGCCTTCCCCATGACCCTAACTAGGAATAAGCGGTTTGGAAAATGAATGAATGAATGAATGAATAGTTGTGTGTCTGTATTGGCCCTGGTAAGCTGCTCAGGGTGTGCACTGTCTTCATTCACACTCGGCTGAGATGGGTTCTAGTTTGTTTCCCTGAGAGCCTAATAAAGCAGATATCGCCATACCTTCATATTTTCATTAATTCATTTTGCCATACTGCTTAATTGTATGATCTTAGCCAAATGAGGGCAAATGCAGAGTACACATATGAACCTTTTTTTAATAGACACTGATTATAATAGTACTGGTTACAAGCATTTATACATATTGCTCTCTGTTTTGTATACAAATGTCATGTGTATTCAGTACACCTCTATGTGAGAACAAAAAGAGATAGAGAATCCTCCCAGGACCGTCAAACAAGTCACCCATTTGTCGCCTGTTAAGATCAGCAATTGGGTTCTTGGGACCGATTCTACCCGGGGTTCCAGAGGAGTGCTGTAGCGCCCAAGGTATGGTGACATGTATATGTGACATCACAGAGAGGGGTGCTTATATAAACCGAAGTGGAATTGTGAAGACTTCAAGAGACAAGGTTAAAATGGGCCAAATGTAAGTATATGTCTATGCAAAACTTGGTTTCACAGTTTAGAGTAGCTGAGCTAGGAAAGTTGAACTGCTTATTCCTCTACTATCATTGTGGGAAGGCTGAAGCCTATCCCAGCCAACACAGGGCGATAGAGAGGTACACCTGGGACAGCTCATCAGACCATCACAGGGCCACACTCACAGCCATTCACACTTACATTCATACCTAGGTTCAATTTGGAATAGCCAGTTTGCCTAATTTTAGATTACATTACATTAGATTCAACTTTATTGTCATTACACATTTATAAAGACAGACTAATGAAATGCAGTTTAGCATCCAATCAGAAGTGCAGAGAGCAGCAAGTGCAATATCTACAGATGTGCAGTATGTACAGCTTGAAGCAGATATGTACCGATAGGGCCAGTGTGAAAGGTGGGAATAATTATGTGCAGATTATATATAATTAAGTTGTGTATTATATATAAAGAAGTTCTGTAAGCAGCGATGTCCAGATATTCGCAGTGTGCACTGCGGAAAGTACATGCCTTGGGACTGTTGGAGGAAACCAGAGTAAGGAAAACCCATGAAAGCTTGGTGTGAAAATGCAAATTAGTATAATATATAAACTATATATTTATAATAAACTATATTTATATTTTTATATTTATAATAAACTATACATGTATAATGTATCAATATATTTAATTAATTTACAGTATATTAATATAATATGTATACACAGAAAAGCTTGGGATGCAATTCCAGGACCTTCTTGCTGTGAGACAGACATGCTAACCACTACACCACCTTGCCACCCTAGTGTTTATAGTAAAATTAAATATATGTCATGAACCTGACTAGACTACTTTACAGAAAGCACATTGTCAATTTGCCTTTAGCCAACTACACCATTTTATTTTAGTCGAATATTAATTCATCCTTTCCTTTTCTGAACTACTTTTTCCTTTATTAGAGTCATGAGGACATGGCGTCCATCTCATCTGACTCTAGGACATAGGCATGGTTACACCCTGAACAGCCCGATAGACCATCACTGGGCCAACGCACATACAATCATTCACACTCACTCAAACACAACTAGGGGGATTTGGAACAGCCAGTTTGCCTACTGTGCATGTTTTTGGCCTGTGTGAGGAGACTGGAGTACCCAGTGGAAACCCACACAATCATAGGGAGAACATGCAAACTCCACACAGAAATGCCAGAACGCAGGACTTCAACCCGGGCTTTCTTGCTGTGAGGCAAATGTGATAACCACTGCATCATCAGCCTGGCAGCTAACTGGAGCCTTTCGTCCCCATGCTTGTGTGGATTTTCTCCAGGAACACTAGTTTATTTGCGCTGCCCAAAGACATGCAAAACAATCGACTCCCATAAATTGACCAGATGTAAAGACATGCAAAACAACTGACTCCCATAAATTGACCAGATCTGTAATTAGTTCTACGTATTAGCCCAGCGATAGTTTTGTAACTGTTCAGGATGAGTTCTGTTTTCCCCCCAAAGTCAGATACCATTGACACAACCTTTAATTGATAGATAAGTACCATAGATAGATGATGGATGGGTGGATAAAAATCTACTAATTAATTTCTTTACTGAGCCACTTCATTCTGATGTACATATACCATGTATTTACACACATTAGTCTACTAGGTTTGTGGTGAAGCTGGAGCCTATCTCAATTGACTCTGGGGAAGAAGGTAGGGTATACCCTGAACAGGGCACTAGATCATTCCAGGGCCAACATACAGAACCATTCATACACAAACTCACAGGGCAGTTTGAAAAAGCCACTTAACCACATAGGCACATCTTTTGGATGGTGGAAAAACCCATGCAGAAACACCTTTGCCAGGACTTGAACCCAGGACCTATTTGCTGTCTAGATGACTATAACTTGATTTGTTGTGTCCTATAACAAAACAATAGGGCAATCAGTAGGTGATGATGTCAGAGTGCATGTGGGGTAATGGTGTCACAGAGAAGGGGAATGAAGTAACAGTGGATAGGACACCACAGTTTTATTCTACAGTAGTGTATTGGTCAATCAGTACGTAAAGTGTCACAGGGAAAGGGCAGGTCAGTTCACAGGTGATGATGTCCAAGAGTGGGCAGTGGTGGGCAAGTGGTAGGGTGCTGTGTTACTGATCCCAAGGTCATGGGTTCAAGCCCCACTATCAATAAGTTGTTACTGCTCTCCCCCCAGTGCAGCTAACTGGGTCATGGTGTTTCCACCCTGCAATGCTCTGTCAAGCTGTCCAGGTACTCTGTCCAGGCCCATGCCCATGCCCAGAGTCAGCTGATATGGGGCCAGCCTCTCCACGACCCTAATGAAGCGAATAAGTGGTTTAGAAAAAACGACACACTGCCAGAAAACATCATGACAAGGGGATTGGAATCCTCATCCAGCATCACCAAGTGGTCTTCCCACTGAGTGGACATCCCACAGAATCATTTACTAAGTGACCTTGGAAATGGTCTTCCCTCTCCAACAGCAGTAGTTACTGGAATATAAGAGCATTTTTATCAATCATATATTGTTTCTCTGTGTTATTGTGTCTTGTATGTACAGTAATACCAAGATGAGCATTACCATCAAGAAACTCCCTGCTGCGATTGAATACCCAGATCTCAGCCAGCACAATAACCTTATGGCTGATGTTCTGACATTTAAAATCTACAAGAAGCTTCGTGAGCGTTCCACCCCCAATGGCTTCACCCTTGAAAATGTCATTCAGACTGGTGTGGATAATCCTGGTAAAAGAACATGCTCTCAGGCTAAAATAAATTGTGTGCTGTTTTTTTGCAACGAAGTAAATTAGAGGCCAGATCTGAATCTTCACTGTGGTGTCTTTCGCAGTGATATCTTAAAAATCAGATTAACAAGAAAAAGATGGTTTCTCCAGTCTCATATTAAGTTTATTACATATTAGTATAATTGTGCCTTCTGTACTGTAGTTTGTGGTTTAGTGAAACATCTATTTGCATTTAGACCTGATTTTCCATGTCCGCACCCTAGGCCATCCATTCATTAAAACTGTCGGTTGTGTGGCGGGAGATGAGGAGACCTATGAGGTTTTTAAGGATCTGATGGATCCAGTCATCGAGAAAAGACATGGTGGATACAAACCCACTGATAAACACAAAACTGATCTGAACCCAAACAACCTCAAGGTACAATCATGACTAACCAGCCTCTTGATTATTGACTTTACTAGTTGCAGTGCAGTTTTATTAAAGTTGCCTTTTTCTTTTGAAAGGGTGGAGATGACCTTGATCCTGAGTATGTGCTGAGTTCTCGGGTGCGAACAGGCAGAAGCATCCGTGGCTTTTGCCTGCCACCACACTGCAGCCGTGGAGAAAGGAGAGATATTGAAACACTCTCTGTGAAAGGTGAAGTTTATAGTACACATGAGCATTGCCCTATATACTTGTTATTTTTTAAACAAAGGTAGCAGCATGGAGAGTCTCTGTTGCTGTAAGATAGTGAGCAAGAGACAGACACAAAGAGAGAGAGAGTCCTTTGTCCTCAGGGATTTCTTGAGATTTTCAGAATCTTTTGATATTATGTACTGTAGATTATCATTATCATCATCATCATCTTCAACCGTTTGCCCCGGGGTCAGGTTGTGGGGCAGCAGCCTAAGCAATGAGGTCCAGACGTCCCTCTCTCTGGCCACTTCCTCCAGCTCTTCCTGGGGGACACCGAGGTGTTCCAAGACCAGCTGAGAGACATAGTCCCTCCAACGTGTTCCAGGTTGACCCTGGGGTCTCTCTTCGGTCGGGCAGGTCCAAAACACCACACCAGGGAGGCGTTCGGGGGCATTCTAACCAAATGCCTGAGGCACCTCAACTGGCTCCTCTCAATGCAGAGGAGCAGCGGTTCTACTCCGAGCTCCTCCCAGATGGCTAAGCTTCCCACCTTATCTCTAAGGGAGAGCCCCGCCATCCTGTAAAGGAAGCTCATTTCAGCCGCTTGTATCCATGATCTTGTTCTTTCGGTCACTACCCAAAGCTCATGGCCATAGATGAGGGTTGGAACGTAGATCGACTGGTAAATTGAGAGCTTTGCCTTGCGGCTCAGCACCCTCTTCGCCACGACGGACCGGTACAAGCTCCGCTTTACCACAGAGGCTGCAGCGATCCACCTGTCGATCTCCCGCTCCATTCTTCCCTTAGTCGTGAACAAGACCCCGAGATACTTGAACTCCTCCACTTGGGGCAGGACCTCATTCCAGATCTGGAGGGTGCATTCCACCCTTTTCCGTCTGAGAACCATGGCCTCGGACTTGGAGTTGCTGATTCTCATTCCAGCCGTTTCGCACTCCGCTGCGAATCGCTCCAATGAAAGCTGGAGGTCCCGGCTTGATGAAGCCAAAAGGACAAAATCATCTGCAAAAAGCAGAGCTGAGATCCCATGGCCACCAAATCAGAACCCCTCAACGCGACGGCTGCACCTAGAAATTCTGTCCAAAAAAATTATGAACAGAATCGGTGACAAAGAACAGCCTTGGCAGACTCCAACCCTCACTGGAAATTAATTCGACCTGTTGTTACCAATGCAGGCCAAGCTCTGGCTCCGGTGGTACAGAGACCGAATGGCCCATAGCAACAGGTCCGGTACACAGTACTCCCGGAGCACACTCCACAAGATAGCCCAAGGGAGACGGTTGAAAGCCTTCTCTAAATCCACAAAACACATGTGGACAGATTGGGCAAACTCTCATGCCCCCTCCAGGATCCTGTAGAGTGTATAGAGCTGGTCGAGAGTGGCCAGGAAGAAAACGACATTGTTCCTCCTGAATCTGGGGATCAACCATCGGTCAGATCCTCCTCTCCAGTACTCCTGCATAGACTTTTCCAGGTAGGCTGAGAAGTGTGATTCCCTGATAATTGGAACACACCCTCCCGCCCCCCTTTTTAAAAAGGGGGACTACCACACCGGTTTGCCAATCCAGGGGTACAGCCCCCGATGACCACACGATGTTGCAAATATGTGTCAACCAAGTAGTAGGACTACAACCAGAGCCCTGAGATATTCGGGGCGGGTTTCGTCCACCCCCGGAGCCAGATCACCGAGCAGCTTTTTGACTACCTCAGCGACCTCAGCCTCAGTGATGGGCGGACTCCCACCCAAACACCCAGGGTCTTCATTCTCCGTGGAGGGCATGTTTGTGGGATTGAGGATGTCCTAGAAGTATTCCTTCCACCTCCCAACAACATCTCCAGTCAAGGTAAGCAGCTCCCCACTTCCACTGTAAACAGTATTTGTGCAGAACTGCTTCCCCCTCCTGAGACACCGGATGGTGGTTCAGAACCTTTTCGAGGCCAACCGATAGTCTCTTTCCAGGCCCTCACCGAACTCCTCCCATGCCCGAGATTTTGCATTGGCGATAGCTCGAGCTGCAGCATGTTTAGCCTGTCGGTACCTGTCTGCTGCCTCTGGAGGCCCACAGGATAACAAGGCCGGATAGGACTCATTTTTGGGAAATATTTAAAAATTTTCCATGTACTGGATTTGTTTTCTGTTTTGTAGCTTTAGGTGCCTTGAGTGAAGATCTGAAAGGGAAATACTATGCTTTAAAAGACATGACTGAAATGGAACAGCAGCAGCTGATTGATGACCACTTCCTGTTTGACAAGCCTGTGTCTCCCTTGCTGTTGGCCTCTGGAATGGCTCGTGATTGGCCAGATGCCAGGGGAATATGGTAAATGACAACACACATACAATATGACATTTATATTGGGGTGGTACTATTTGTGTGAAGGTAAAATTGCAAAACAAGCACAATTGTGATCTTACAACAGCATAACTAATCTGCTTAACTTATTAAGAGTTATGGTTTCTTCAACTAGAGACTAGTATGTGTTAGTTTTTGTTATCTCAGTTTATTGGTCAAGCTGACGATCATTCTCATTTCTTGATTCACACGAAATAAACCTACATCATTTTGAAGAAGTAGTTATGTATGCTAATAATAATCATGGCTTTAATATTCATCAGGCACAATGACAACAAGACATTCCTTGTGTGGGTGAATGAGGAGGATCACTTGCGTGTCATCTCCATGCAGAAAGGTGGCAACATGAAGCAAGTGTTTACTCGTTTCTGCACAGGCCTCACCAAGGTAAGTAACCTAAACTGCTCATCAACATTCATGTGTCTGATTATTACCGTATACCCCATGTAACGGGATAGACTGCTTAGCAATGCTATTATGGGGTCAGACAATTCAGTATCAGTATCAGTATCTAGGGTGAATTCACTTATGCGCGAGGAACCCCTCCCTGGACTTCTTCCAGCGGACTCTCTCCTTTGCCATTTTTGTCCATGTTGTCCCTATGCTTTGAGTGAGGTTGTCGCACCATTTTGCTTTGGGTCGCCCACGTGATCATCTCCATACTCTTGGTGTCATTCCTTGGGTCAGACAATTGGTGGCAATAATGTCACAGAGCTAGGCTACCACTCCATAGTTGGGACCCCCCACTGTGACATCATCACCACTAATTGACCTGCATTGTGCTGATTCAAACTCTGTGACATCATTAGCCCCTACACAGTGTCACAGTAAGGGGCACTACCACCGTGGAACATCCTATGCAAGCATAATGCACCACTTCTAATATTCATACAGTTAAAGTCGCTGAGGAGTTACTTAGAATCTGCCAAAATACTCTAAATAACTATGACTAAATTGTACCCTTTCAGATCGAGGAGTTGTTCAAGAGCAAGGGGCACAAGTTCATGTGGAATGAGCACCTGGGCTACATCCTAACCTGTCCTTCTAACCTGGGTACAGGGCTACGTGCAGGTGTGCATGTCAAACTTCCCAATCTGAGCAAGCATCACATGTTTGGTGAGGTGCTCCAGAGATTACGCCTGCAAATGCGTGGAACAGGTAAACATGCGAGGCTCTCGCAGATCCACATCCCTCAGAGAATCTGGTTACACATTGAGCTTGATCTTTTTGGTGCACGTTTCCGATGCTGACAACTACTGACCTCAAGACAACTCAGTTTGTAACGGGGGAACCATGATGAAAATGTAGATGTTTTAAGTGGGGTTTTTTGTGGGAAATTATGCTGGATAAAGTAAAACAAAACAAAAAACTGGGTTCTCTTCAGTAGAGACCTATCGGGAGCTCTGCATTTAGGTAGTGCCTAAATCTGTATACTGTATCTATTAAAATTGACACCATAGCTAGGTAACCTCTTTTTTTTTTTGAAGGGCATTCAGTAATGAATATGGCTGATGGTTCTGGCACACATATTAATGGTTGTATTCAATGTGTCAGGTGGGGTGGACACTGCTGCTGTAGGTGGTGTGTTTGATATCTCTAATTCTGACCGGCTGGGCTTCTCTGAGGTCGAGCTTGTTCAGATGGTGGTAGATGGAATCAAGCTGCTGGTTGAGATGGAGAGAAGACTGGAGCAAGGCATGGCCATTGATGACATCATACCTACCCCAAAGTAGATTATTTAAAAGGCAGCCTAAAACTTTGTTTACTCAAGCTCATAAGTTTCCTTTTCTTCTCAAAGTTTAGATTTTTGGCCTATGTTTACATACGTGTACTGTTGTCAATACGTGTCTTACTGTTATTCGTTCTTGGTGTTTACATTTTATATCCTTTGTTAACTTACTTGTATTCATTTGTACTGTGTTTATATTGTTGTTTTTTGTGCTGTACACTGTTTTCTTGCTTTTTGCCTACAAAAGTACAAAAGGCATGATATATGAATGAGGTTAATCAAACAGTATAAGACACCATTTAAAAGGTAAACAAAATAGATGTTATGTTTGTCGATTGTCATGCCACAATAAATAATAGCAGTTGAAGCCATAATAAATGGACCTGTTAAACTATATAAAGACAAACTTCCATCTCTCACTCATTCACTTATTTACTGAACTGCTGAATCCTGTTAGGGTCACACGGAGGTTACAGCCTATCTCAGCTGACACAAGTTGAAGATGGGGTACACCCTGAACAGCTTGACAGTTAGTCACAGGGCCAACGCACTCACCCCACCTTTTACACTCACCCAGGTACAATTTGGAACAGCCAATTAGCCTAATGTGTGTGCCTCGAAGAAACTGAAGTACCTGGAGGAAACCCACACAAGCATGAGGAGAGCATGCAAACTCCACACGGAAACACCCTCGCAGAACCTGGGACTTGAACCCAGGACCTTTTTGCAACTGTGATCTCTAAAATTCTTAAAAAAAAATAATAATAAAATAAATAAATAAATAAATAAATAAATAAATAAATAAATAATAATAATAATAATAATAATAATAATAATAATAATAATAATAATAATAATAATTATAAAACAATTTATTCACATTTTACTACAACAGAGCTTCCTGTTCCTCTGTCTTTATGTCATAAATCATTCACAGGAATTTAGGAAGATAGTTAATGTTCATTCATTAATTTTCTAAATCGTTCATTCATTGATTCATTCATTCATACATTTTCTAAACTGCTTAATCCTAATTAGGGTCGCGGAGAGGCTGGCGCCCATCTCAGCCGACTCTGAGTGAGGGCAGAGTACACCCTGGACAGCTTGCCAGGCCATCGCAGATAGTTAAAGTTTAGTAGTGTCATTATTTTAGGACTGTTATGAAATCCCCTCAGTACAATCACACCTTCTGAGTGCCCTTGGCTGCCTTCTCATAAACCAAGTCAAGCAAAATCATTCATGTATTTTCACAACTATTGAACATGAATATAATTATCCAGTGCAGGTAACTGGCTTATCAAAGGTCGACCATGTCTTTCACAGTCTATGGTGAGAGGGCTGTAAAAGATATATAATAATTTTCATTAATAGTAGGCTGCATATCCATCAGCGTGTTTCTGCCCTGCCTTGCGAGCTGTCCAAGGTGTATTCTGGCCTCACCAGAGTCGGCTGAAATGGGCGCCAGCCTCCCCGCGACCCTAATTAGGATTAATTGGTTCAGAAAATGAATGAATGAATGAATATAATTATTTGGGAAAAAAAATTCTGATTGTAGAGAGCCTCTTAGAGGTCACAGAGAGAACTTTTCTGATGATTACGTTTGCGTTCACTCATGATGCATTTTCTTACCTTGCAATAACGTTTGCATCATTTTGCAGTATTTTTATTTTTGCAGTGGATTTCACACTAACGGATTGGTCCATCGTATTCCGTCATCTCAATTGTATGCTGGCTTATGGGCGATATTTAGCTTTCTCTGTTTGTTTTGATTTTTTTTTTATTTTGTACCCATATGTTGTTATTCATGCCATTTTTGAAAATGTTTATGCATGCACAAAAAATTTAAAATGTTCCAGAGAGCAGAATGTGCACAGTGATAAATCTCTATGTGCTATGGGACTGTCTGGTTCATCCGAACTAAGATTATGGCAAGTTATCAGTATGGCCTCATTCATTTACCAAAGAGAGTTAATTTCTAATTGGACTTCTTGCTCATCCACACCCCTGAGCTTGAATTCATTTTTCATGGTCCTGGGTTTTCTTGGCTTTTCTGCTTGTACTGTTGCAGATGTGGAAGTAATTGAAACATTGGATGGACTAGGCGAGATGTTTCTGCCAGAGGCTGGTGAAAAGAGCAGATTGGGAGACCTGGATCTTGATGCTTCTTGGGATGCAGCTGCTTTCTCAGGTGAAGGTGTGGGTGGTAGAGATAGAGCCATGCATCTTTTCCTAGAGAATACCTGCTTCTGGTGGGCTATTTGCTTCTTGCCCCCACTAAACTTTGACATCTTCAGATCTCAACTCGCAGAAAGTTAGTGCCTGAACGATTTACACTGGTGTATAAAACATGTGTAAATGATTGATATTGGTGTATAAAACATAAGTAAACCTTAAAAAGTGTGGCACACATTGCCATCCGTTAAAACATTTATTACCATTATTTTAAGGTGGATACTAAGTTCCACCAGGCTAGGTTGGTTAGGATCCATATGCAGAAGTTCACACAGATGGCGATGGGTGAAAACAAAAACATACCTTTTGTAAGAAAGTTGACCTCTAACCACCCGTCTGTGCCCTTTTAATGTACCCCATGTCTTTAGGAGCGCTCCGAGAACAAGAAAATAAACCAGGCGACTTAAATCAACTCATGATTTATTCTCAGTGTTCCAA
>JAQNCB010196021.1:0-15213 GCA_030068295.1 Euristhmus nudiceps | reverse complement strand
ACACACACACACACACACACACACACACACACACACACACACACACACACACGCACACACACACACACGCACACACATTATTTTTTTAAGCTGATTCATACTAATTAGGGTCGTTCTGAGGCTGGCGCCCATGTCAGCCGACTCTGGGCGAAGGCAGGGTACACCCTGAACAGCTGACAGGTCACTGCAAGGCCAACACGCACACAACTATTCACACTCACACTCACACCGAGGGGCAATTTAAAACTTCCAATTAGTCATATGTATGTTTTTGGACTGTTGGAGGAAACTGGAGTACATGGATGAAACCCATGCAAGCACCGGGAGAACTTGCAATCTCCATACATCCTCGTCACACAAATACACACACACACACACACACACACACACACACACACACATATGCACACTTAATGAAATTATTGCTTCCCTGCAGCACAGTAACTTCTCTCCATCCCCAGACTCATCTGTAATATTTGGACCATTACTGCCTCCCTGTGGTCTATCTTGGAACTGCAACATTATAAACCAGAGTGATGAAACGTTTAAGTGACATTTTCATTCATTCATTCATTCATTCATTCATTTTCTGAACTGCTTAATCATAATTAGGATCGCGGGGAGGTTGGTGCCCATCTCAGCCGACTCCGGATGAGGGCAGAGTACACCCTGGACAGCTCGCCAGGCCATCGCAGGGCAGAAACCCGCTGACGGCTGTGCAGCTCCTCTTTACGAAGGTCAGTGATGGTTCTTTTACATCCCTCTCACCACAGACAGGGAGAGACACCGCCAGCCTCTGATAACCCAGTTAGCGGCACTGTGGGGACAGCAGGGACAACCCGGTGATAGTGGGGCTTGAACCCCCGACCTTCTGATCAGTAATCCGTCAACTTACCCCCGGCCCACCACTGCCCAACCTAATTTATATTTTAAATAATATTTCATTTATTCATTTTCTGAAGCGCTGGAGCCCATCTCAGCCGACTCTGGGCGAGGGCCGGGTACACCCTGGACAGCTCGCCAGGCGTATTTTAAGTAATATTACTTTATAAATATGCAAAACATTGTTTTACTATTTGAATGGCAGAGGGGTGTTGTGGTTAGTACATGCACCTCAGAAGGTCTTGGGTTCAAGTCTCGAGCTTGGTAAGTGCGTGGAGCCTGCATGTTCTCCTAATGCTTGTGTGGGTTTCCTCTGGGTACTCCGGTTTCCTCCCACAGTCTAAACACGTGAAAATTAGGCTAATTGGCGGTTCCGAATTCAACCTAGGTGTGTGTGTGTGTGTGTGTGTGTGTGTGTGTGTGTGTGTGTGTGTGTGTGTGTGTGTGTGTGCTTGTGTATGTGCATGTGTGCGTAAACAAAAGCATAGTGCTAATCTAAATACTGCTGACAAACGATTAACCGTTGTTGGAACCCAGGTACTCAGCTGTCCGGACATCCAGAGGAAGTTCATTCCACCACCTTGGAGCCAGAACAGAGAAGGGTTTAGATGCATTTTTTCCTTATCCCTTGGTAGAAGGAGGAACCAGTCTCGTAGTGCTAGAGGATCTGAGAGAACACAGTGCAGCACAGGGCGTGAAAGTGCTTTGATGTAGGAAGGTGCAGGTTCATTTTTGACTCTGTAAGCAAGCATTAGTGTTTTAAATCTAATGTGAGCAGCGACAGGAATCCAGTGGACAGATTGTAGCAGTGGTGTGGAGTGAGAAAAAGTATTACATCTGCCATTTGCTGAGTGAGGCTCTGAGACTTATAAACTGTAATAATAAACTGGCCAATTGCTGAAACTAAAATTGTAGGGTCATCTTTTGGTGGAATTGGGCAGCTCCACCCCACCCCCGCTATGGGCCTGCTAAGGTCTGTTGGTAGTCCAACCCCGTTTGAATACCTTGAGCTTAGATAACCCGAATAAACCTAGAAGTGCCGAGGAAATGTTTCGTGATTGTGTGATTTCATTGGGGATGTTGGGTGACTGGCCTGTTGCTCTGACCCTTGCGAGTTTTTTCCTGTAGGGGTTACTTTAATTGTGAGTGTATAATTAAAAAAAAATTTATTTGACCTTTTTTTACCGGGGAAAAGCTTGAGAACTAGTTTTCATTTGCAAACATGACCTGGTCAAGAAGCCCCTAACATTGATCAATATAAACATATCACCCAATTGAGCACAAAACAAAAATTCAAAGGTCAGCAAGGAACAAGCACACAAAACACGAGATCATCATTGTCCCCAAACTCTTGAAATCCTAAAAGTGAAATAAAAGGCAAGCCTTCCAAACTCTCCTGTTACACATAGATGTTCTTTTCTTACATTTTCAGAGTAAGCTGCAAAAATCCATTTGATAGTTTGCATTGGCCAGTTTGAAAAGACTGCTATTTCACTCTCATGTGAGTGCAAAATCGTGAGAATAAGACTGTGTTCCGTATTGCAGGTGGAGGCATGATATGATCACGTGATTTTCCATTACAAGGTCAACCCCCCTCATGTGTGGCATTATTGGTTGTTGTTTTTTATTTTATATCTAAAAAAATTTCATGAAACAGTACAGTTGAATAGAAAAAGACATCAACTATACATGTAAACTTTTATTAAGTTTGGATTCAATTCCCTTTTAAGTTTGCTATTCAGCAGGAGATCACCACTGTTCCATCCGACATGACCCGTTGAGCCATAGCAGCCTTTAGAAATCTTCTCCAAGTGTGTGTAGACAATGAAAGCCTTCATTTGGAGTACAATCATGTTTTCAAGATGATCATCCTCCACGTGTATATAGACAATGACAGCCTATATTTGTTTGATGATCATCTTGAAAACATGATGTATGAAAATTGTATTGAATGAAATTTAATGTGTGCAAATAATGATTTGATTATTTTTATAATAACTTATTTTATTTACTTTTTTATTTTTGTAATGTGGGAGGTTTTATTCTGTCACTCTGTGGAATTAAAGTGAATGGCTTGAGAGCACACTGTCAGGCGCCGGGATAAACGCGCCGACGCCATGTTGTTGATGGCAGGTGATATGCTCCATTTGCAGGAAGGCAGGAGTGGAGGCAGTTACAGGAACAAAAACAGTCTTTATTAAAGAATCAAACTAAGGACCCTTCCTTACCAGGAGGAAGCTCACAGAACAACAGACTGATAAACATAAAACAAACCGACTGACTGAAAAACATAAAACAAACTGACAGAGAAAAGAACAGGATGATACAGTGTAACACGAGAAAAACAAAAGATGAACTGGCAATGCACATGAAAACACAAGGGCTATAAATAGCCCTCCTAAACTCAAAACAGCTGAACCAATAAACTCTGAGAAGGGAGGGGGAACACTCCCGGCAGCACCGAGTGCCTCAACAGCACTCTCTGGCTGGGCGTAATCCTGCCACGTCATGACACACATGGCAAATAAAGTGCTTTGTTCAGGTTTATTTTAATTTCAAGTTGTTTTAGATCAGTATCAGTAGTGTTCTTATATAATTGTTTGAATAGCGTTATTGTCACGGTTCACACAAAGGCGATTACGAGTGCAAAATGTTCCTCTCCCCTCAACACCAAAATCAAAGATTCTGGCCCCACGGATCTCAGCAGAGATAAGATAATCGTGAACCAAGAAGAGCTTTCTCCTCCGGGAGGGCTATCCCAAACAATAAACAAAAACGAAACTAAGGCTTGAGGACAAAGCTCGTACTGCTCAACTCACAGCTGGCGCAAAATCTCCTGAAGGGAATAACTAAATCGATTGCCTGGACAAGGAAGAATCTCCTTTTATGAGAATAGGCTGCTGCGTGTTCAGCTCCTACCCATCTCAACAGAGAAAATCCCCGAACCAGACCAGTCAAATCCTTAACCTAAATTCCTTAAACTCAGGAGAAAATATATATATTCTTTTCTCTTTCTTCTTTTTCTCTGAGAAGCCAGCTAAATGATCTGTACTGCTCAGCGCGCCAAGAGGAATGACATCCCCGCAAGCCGGCGCTTGGAAAGCATGTACCTATATAGGATACGGCACCTGATGCCGATTAGCAATCAGCCCTCCCTCAAGGTGGGAAAGCTATAAACTAGCCCAAAACCTCGGCGCGAGCCGATTAGCAGGTTATCAGACCCAACCAGGTCCTGCCTTTACGAGCGCAACAATCGCCAACATAAAGGCAGTACCATGACAGAATCCCCCCCTCAAGGGACAGCTCCTGAGGTTCCCTGGGCCCCCCCAACGATGGAAGTCGGCAATCATTTTCGGGTCCAAAACATCCCTAGCGCGGACCCAAGAATGCTCTTCAGGGCCATAACCTTCCAAATCCACCAAAAGCTGGGTGCCCCTACCCCTTCTTCTCTCTGCCACAATACAGTGCACAGTGAAGGCAGGCCCACCATCGATGATCCGAGGCAGGGGAGGAGGGGGTGACAGCACACTAGTGCTGACTGGTTTTGACAAGTTGGGACACGTGAAACACCGGATGGACCCTCATGGTTCAGGGAATATCCAACCGAAAAGCCACTAGATTAATATATTTCGAAATTTTTAACGGTCCCACAAACCGAGGTGCCAACTTCCGAGACTCAACCCTTAATGGTAGGTGTCGTGTTGACAGCCATACTTGTTGGCCCACCCGATAACTAGGAGCGGCCCCGCGTCTCCTATTGGCGAACTCTTTCTGCCTCTTGGAGGCTTGCAACAGTGACGAACGGACTCTTTTCCACACTGCTTGGCATTTTTTCATGAAATGATTAACTGATGGGACCTCAATGTCCCCTTCCAAAATCAGGAAAAAGAGGAGGCTGATAACCCATCTGAGCCTCAAAGGGAGAACGACCAGTGGAAGCATTTTTTAGGGAATTGTGGGCATATTCTGCCCAGGGTTTTATGGTCTGTCCATATCTTAAATGGCTGTTCGGTGCCCTCCGACCAATGGCGCCACTCCTCTAATGCCAGTTTGATGGCCAGCAGTTCTCGATCACCAATATCATAATTTCTTTTGGCTGGGGACAGTGACTGAGAGAAAAAGGCACATGGGTGCAGTTTCCCAACCTGTTACGAGTGCTGAGAGAGAACTGCCCCTACTCCTCTGTTGGAAGCATCAACTTCCACCACAAAAGGGCAATTTGGATCAGGGTGGGTTAGAACAGGAGAGGAGGTAAGTCGTTTTTTCAATTCCACGAATGCCTCATTCACCTCCAAACTCCAAGAAAAGCAGGTACGGTATTCCTTTTTTGTCAAGGCGATAATAGGGGCTGCAATATCACTAAAATTGCGAATAAACCGTTGGTAAAAGTTTGAAAACCCCAAGAACTGCTGAACCTCTTTCACAGATCGGGGAGAAGGCCATTTGGAAACAGCCAAAACTTTGTCAGGGTCCATAGTAATAGTACCCTCAGAGACAATGAACCCCAGAAACATCACCGTTTTAGAATGAAACAGGCACTTCTCTGCCTTTACAAAGAGTTGAGCATCCAAAAGGGCTTTTAATACTTGCTTGACATGCTCTCTATGCTCCTCCAGGGATGAAGAAAAAATTAGGATATCGTCTAGATACACAAAGATGAACCTTTCTAACATCTCCCTCAGCACATCGTTCACAAAGGTTTGAAAGACAGCTGGAGCATTTGACAGTCCAAAGGACATGACCAAATACTCATAGTGGCCTGCATGATTATTAAAAGCTGTTTTCCATTCGTCCTCTTCGCGAATTTTAATAAGGTTGTACGCGTTCCTAAGGTCCAGCTTAGTAAACCACACAGCACCCTGAAGCCATTCGAATGCAGAATTCATTAGTGGAAGAGGGTACCTATTCTTTACCATGATGGTATTGAGTCCCCTATAGTCGATGCATGGTCTTAAAGAGCGCTCCTTTTTTCTACAAAGAAGAACCCCGCCCCAGCGGGGGATGTAGAAGGTCTAATAAAGACTTCTTTATTTTTTATTCTTTTACTCCACATTCTAGTGCTTCCTTGATATATTTGTTCATAACCTTTCTTTCGGGAGCAGAGAGCGAGAACAGCTCTCCCCTCGAAGGCATGGTGCCCGGGTGGAGGTCATTTGCACAATCATATGCGTGGTGGAGTGGCAGTGTAGTAGCCTTTTGATTACTGAAAGCCTCTGCCAACTCTGAGTATTCAGATGGCACATTAACCGGTAAGGGGAATTTCAACGCCGCACCGATTAGCAGATCTGTGTCTTCCTCAGTGGAAACGTCAGTTTCATCCATGCTTTTGATATTACTGTAGTCCTCCAACCCCCTGTTGTTAAGGTGGGAATCACTCTGTGACCAGTCACTGCAATGAACTGCACAATGATGACCCCAGTGCACAATAGGATTCGAGGACACAATAGCCAATCAATACGAGGGTTATGTTTGTAAATCCAGGTAAACCCTAAAATAATAGGCTAGGACGGAGACTCAGTGAGAAGGAACCTGGTCTCAAAATGACCATCAGGTTCTATGAGCATGGATATGTCCTCAGTTATTTTTGAGATGGGACCTGCCCCCAGGGGACGGCCATCCACAGCTAAAATGGGTTAGGGAGATGGGAGGGATTGAATAGGGATGCAGTTTTTGTAAGCCCAGTTGGTATCCACAAAACATTCCGCTGCCCCGGAATCTAAAAAGGCTTTGATCTCCATTTCCCGATTGCCCCACGTCAACTTAACCAGAATAAATGTTCGAAAGGGAGTTATTCCCATTACCACTGGCCCCTTTTGATTCCTCTGTAGGACTGGCCGTTTAACTTGTGACAGCTACCTTTAGTGTGCCCTGACATTTGGCAATGAGTGCAATATTTGGTGGGTTTTTTGAAACTGCGAAATTCAAGAGCATCCACCTGCATAGGTTCCTCCCCTTTCATAGCCCCATATGCTACTGAGGGACTAGAGTCGCCTTGCGCAGGCTTAGCTGGAACAGATCCTTTCTTATAAAAACCCCTGATCTGCTCTGTTCCCACAGTCTATTATTCACCCAGATGCTAGCGCATCCCTGACCGGCTCAGATAAAGCCCGTTTGAAGATGACCATTAATGGCTCATCGGCCCATGCTGTGCCTGATGCGCAAGCCCGGAACATGATGGCAAAATCTGCTACACTCCTACGACCTTGATGCAAGTTCATTACCCGATCTGCTGACTCTGAGGTCTTAACGTTGTGATCAAACACTGAGATCATTGCTCTCTGCAGGTTTCCCAGTGTGTCAATGATTGGAGATTTGTTGGTAATTAAAGGCTCCACCCAATCAAGGGCTCTGCCTGCCAACAGAGAAATAATAAAAAAAACTTTTGCTTCCTCTGTCCCATAGGCGGAGGTTTGGGCACGAAAGCACATTTCACATTGCACCAGAAAATTCTGGCATTTACCCACTTGCCCCTCATAACTATTGAGTAGTTGGATCTTAGGTTCATGATGTGGTGATTGTGGTACAGCAGGGGGTGAGGAAACATGGATAGGTGGAGTGCTTGGTGTTTGAGTCACTGAAGAAATGTCAGACATGATAGCACTCATTTGTTCAGTGATCTCTGAGGATAGCTTGTCAGTATTTTGCTTTATGAACAAATTCAGCTGTCCCTTCTTTGCACCTAACAGGTTCAGTTTCTCATTAATTTTGCTTTGCATTTTCTTTAGTCATTGATCTTAATTGTTCCAGTACTGCACCCAATAGGGTGAGCCTTTCACTTTGATATTTCGTTTGTCGGTCAATCTCATTTAATGAGTCAGCAACCACCCAAACTTTTCCACTAAGCTTATCTACCACCCCTGTGATTTGGCGGTACCGTGTGGAATTTTGGAGAACTTGATTGCTTAATTGGCTGATCGCATTCTCCTGTGCAGAGACTCATGCAAAGAGCTCCTCAAGCACATTCTGACTTGGGGGTGGCTGCATGTTGGGTCATGAACTTCAGCCAATAAGGGAAAAGGAAAAAAAATGCCGTAATCTGTTTTCATCGGGGATGTACTGTCACAGTTCACGCAAGGGCGATTACGAGTGCGAAATGTTACCTGCACATGGGTTAAACATGCACATTAGTCAAATTGGCTGTTCGAAATTGTTAGTAGGTTAGTTGTGTATGTGTGTGTGTGTGTGTGTGTGTGTGTGTGTGTGTGTGTGTGTGTGTGTGTGTGTGTGTGTGTGTGTGTGTGCTGGTACTGTGATGAACTAGCAAACTTTTCAGCGTGTACCCCAACTTCGCCTAGAGAAGGCTGAGATAGACTCTGCTCTCCCCCATGGTAAAGTGGTAAGTATTGTTAAGGGTTTGAATCCCTGTTAGACCCATACCATGCTAAGACCCTGGGTACCAGTAAAAAAAACTGGGAAGGTAAACTGCAGTGGATGAGCTTCCCATCCAGGAGGAGTTGAACTCCTAAGTCACTTCACGCTACAGAAACTGGGGATCAGATCCAGCCTGTCATGACCTGGCGGCCGGCGAGACGCGCCATGACCGCGATGAGACTTTTTGCGCCCCATATGCAGGACCTCAGCTCCAAAGATAGGCAGTGAGCACAGGATACAGCCAAATTGTCTTTTATTAATAAACTCAAAACAGAAAATAAACTTTATCTTAGCAAAAAAAGAAAAATAACTCTCAAAAAACAAAACAACTATAAGGAAAACAAACCTGAGAAACATGGCATGGCTTAGCACTAGACTCAGACATCAAGAAACAGAAGGCAACAGAGTGCAATGTCCCAGCAAAGAGTCCTGACAAATAAAGCCTCCTTAAGTAACACAAAATAACGAGCAACATCTGGTTTAACTCAAGAGGAAAAAACGGGGGGAAGAGAGAGCGTCTTAACTACGCCCTCTGGCGGGGGAAGGTAGTCAAAACATGATGAGGATCATGACATAACCCCCCTCCCCCCCCCCCAGAGACCACCACCTGGTGGTCAAAAACAACTAAAAAAAAAGAAAAGAAAACACACACAATCATGAATCATACTCAAACTTAAATATAAACCTCACGGGGACCCAAAAAGCCTCGCTCACACACACCTCTCCCATAGTCAAGTTCAGTTCGAGGGGCTTGAAGAGAAAAAAAAGGAGAAAAATAAAAAAGGTCCCCCCAGCCCTACCCCCCATAGAGTCCAACAGTCCGGTGGGGGTTTTGGCTCTGGCCTGAATCACCATGGCCAGGAACCGCGGTCGGGGCGGATGAGGAACCAGACGTGGAGGTGCCAGACGCGGAGGTGCCAGACGTCCACCGGTGCAACCGAGGTTCAACCCCCAGTGTCGGTAAAAGCGTTGACTTGACCTTGGGCGCAGATGTAGGGGCGGCCTTGACTGCTGGCCCCGAGACAGAGGGTGCGGCCTGGACCGTTAGCACAGACAGGAGGGCGGCCGTGGCTGCTGGTGCAGACTGGGGAGAGAGATCGGGCTGGGGTGACCTCGACAGTGGCCTCGGCATTGACCCAGCAACGGGCAGTGCAGGTGATGGCCCGGGAACCGACGGTGAGGACATATGGTCCGGCGACGGACGGAGCGGGCAGTGGAGTGGAATCGAACGGGCAATGGACTGGAATCGGACGGCACGGGCAATGGACCGGAATCGGATGGAGCGGACGTGAGGCCGTGTTCGGACGGAGCGGAAGTGAGGCCGTGTTCGGACGGAGCGGGCGTGGGACCGGGTGCGGCCGAAGCGGGCGTGGGACAGGGTGTGGCCGTAGCGGGAGAGGGGCCGGGTTCGGCCGTAGTGGGAGAGGGGCCGGGTTCGGCCGGTACGGGCGAGGGGCCGGGTTCAGACGGCGCGGGCCCGGGTTCAGACGGAGCGGGTGCGGGGCCGTGTTCGGCCAAAGCGGGCCGCGGGGCCGGGTTCAGCCGAAGCAGGCACGGGACCGGAATCGGACGGTACGGGAGAAAGACCGGGTTCGGCCAAAGTGGGCACGGGAACGGGTTCGGCCGAAGCGGGCATGGGAACGGGGATGGACGGCTCGGGAATAGACCCGGCGACGGTCGGAACGGGCGACTGCGCGGGGACAGACGGCTCGGGAATAGACCTGGCGACGGTCGGAGCGGGCGACTGCCTGGGGACGGACGGCTCGGGAATAGACCCGGCGCGGGAAGGGACGGTGCGGGGAGAGGCTCAGAGAGGGACAGCGCGGGGAGAGGCTCAGAGAGGGACGGCGCGGGGAGAGGCTCGGGCACACACAGAGCGGGCATCGGCCTGGCGACAGACAGAGCGGGCATCGGACCGGCAACAGACAGAGCAGGCAACGGCCCTGAGGTAGAGTTGAGCGCGGGTGCCGGCTTGGGGACGGGCGGCGGCGCGGGTGCTGACTTGACCTCCGACGAGTGCGGAGAACTGGGTTTCAGATTGGGCGTGTGCACGGGCAATGGGCAAGGGCATACATAGGCACGGGCGCAGGCCTGGGGATGGGCGACGCCGCGGGCGCTTGCTCTATTTTAAAAGAGTACAAAGAAATCAATTCCGGTACAGCCATGAGCGAGGGCAATGAGCCCGAGGCAGACATAGGTGCGGGCGCTTGCTCCATTTTAAAGGAGCATAAGGAAATTGATTCCGGTATGGGCGTGAGCGAGGGCAATGAGCCCAAGGCAGACATGGATGCAGGCACTGGTCTCGCAGCGGATGGAAGCGGTAATGCCGCCTCCATAACTGACCGAGACGAGGACCCTTATCCACTTACCATGGTGCTGAGAGAAACTGAGGAGTCGGTCCCGGGCAAGGGCTGCTGCTGACCCATCGCCAGGTACTCCTCGAGCTCAGCCATCGCCAGGCACATTCCAACATGTACCTTGTTGATCCATGCTCTTCCCTCCTCCAATAGTCTCTCCAGCTGCCCGTAGTTGGTGAAGGCCACCTCCGGAGGCCTGCTGGGGAGATATTTAGATGGATCTAGTCCATATCCACGCATTTTTCTGCTGAGCTTGGATACCTCACTGTCCAGCCTGGCCTGATCATCCTCCATCTGGAGTCCCAGCAGCACATCGCCGAGGTGAAGTTCCTCCAGGTCCACTGGGGGGTCTAGGGTCTTGATCATTCTGAGTAGGTCCACCAGGACGTATATTGGCTGGTACATTCTGTCATGACCTGGCGGCCGGCGAGACGCGCCGTGACCGCGATGAGACTTTTTGCGCCCCATATGCAGGACCTCAGCTCCAAAGATAGGCAGTGAGCACAGGATGCAGCAAATGGTCTTTTATTAATAACCTCACAACAGAAAATAAACTTTAACTTAGCAAAAAAAGAAAAAGAACTCTCAAAAAACAAAACAACTACAAGGAAAACAAACCTGAGAAACATGGCATGGCTTAGCACTAGACTCAGACATCAGGAAACAGAAGGCAACAGAGTGCAATGTCCCAGCAAAGAGCTGACAAACAAAGCCTCCTTAAATAACACAAAATAAGGAGCAACACCTGATTTAACTCAAGAGGAAAAAACGGGGGAGAGAGAGCGTCTCAACTATGCCCTCTGGCAGTGGAAGGTAGTCAAAACATGATGAGGATCATGACACGGCCTGATGAGCCAATAGGCTCGGGTGTAAAAAAACCCAACAGACTTACCTCCTCATGGCATTTCAGCAAATGAATGTTCATGAGGGAGATTGCTGTGTTTGGGTGAGGTTTGGATGGGTACTCTATGAGTACTCCTGCTCATTTTTAATTCCCAAGTGATTGCGGTTTTATTTTAGTAGACTCATTTATTCATTTGGCCTGTTCTGAGCCATTGCAGCACATATGGCGTCCACTCAAGTTTGCCTTCTCCCTCTATCTTGTGCCAAAGTTATGATGCTGTCTCATGTCATTCCGTTTAATTAATTTCTTTCTCGACAGAGCATCACCATATCCGGAGAGTATTCTTTTTCACTTTCAGTCCTCTGTCCAATATAGGGTGATCCTTGTATGACTGGTGGCATACAAGAAATGTGACCAATCCACATCTCTTTCTTACCACAGTGGTAACCGCTGGACAGTTTGTTCTTCGTAACAGTTCTTGGTTACTGATGTCAGAATATGTTCACAATATTTCAGAGGCATTTGTTTTGAAAACTCTGCAGTTTGTGTGTAAGACTGTTTGTCACCATCCAGCATTTGGAACCCAACAGAATAACACTGAATATGTTACTCCTGTAGATCCTGAGTTTTGTCTCAATGCTGATCTTCTTGCTCTGCCAGAAAGGTTTAAGCTACTCAAGTATTCGTTTTCATAGCTTTTGAAGTTTTTATGGGGTAGGGGTGCTGACCTCACACCCAACCCTCCCTCATTCTCATCTTGAGACTGGCATAGGCTTGAGACCGGCATAAGCGAGGTTTTAGTGGAATAGTGACATAATTTCCATTGGACATTTAACAAAACAGTTTCTAACATTTTGTTCAAAGTAATTATTTTAGGCTAGAAATGATAAGGAACTGAAGAGATATCCTGAAGTATGTGAAATAAAGAAGGTGAAAAAGCTTTCTCGATGATCACTCTTAGACTAAGATTTGCTTAAAAACACATTTTTGTTCAGCATTTGTCAAAGCTCCTGGTTATTAATTTGCTCTAGCGTTTTGGCATTTATATTCATTTATATTCTTATTTTTCTAATCTATGATCTTTGGCTCCATCGATCTCAAAAGATCATGGCGGGGTTTTGTGCCATGGGTCTTCGGTCAGGGAGCTGCAGCATTGGGCGGGCTGTAGAGACCGATACAAGATCTGCAGGTCCTGCCGCAGCGGCTGCAGTTGAAGTCTTCGCAGTGTAGTGGGGTGTTGACAGTCTCTGCTGTCTGCGGAGACTCTCCCCCCCCAGCTGATGTTTCTTCTCTCCTCTGCTGTTCTGATGACATCCTGAGTGGTGGTCCGCCAGTCGGAGCGGACGGAGGCGGCTGATTCCAGGTCGGAGGGGTTGAAGCCTCCAGCCTTGAGGTCGTGCTTGCAGACATCCTTGAACCTGAGAGCTGGGCATCACTTTGACCTAGTTTCAGTAGCCAGCTCCCTGTACAGTAAGTCTTTGGGGATGCAGCCGTCATCCATTTGTTTGACGTGGCCAAGCCATCGCATCATCTCTGTGTCAGGATGGCAAACATACTGGGCACATCTGCTCTGGCCAGGATGCCGATGTTGGAGACATGGTCCTGCTAAGTGATGCCCAGTAGTCTGCGAAGGCAGCGTTGGTGGAAGGCATTCAGCTGGTGTTCCTGGCAGGATTAGAGGGTCCATGCTTCAATGCCGTATAGGAGAGTACTCAGTACGCAGGCCTTGTCGACTCTTATCTTGGTGTTGGTGATTAGCATAGAGTTGTCCCAGACTCACTTCGCCAGACAGGCCATCACTGTCGATACCTTGCTGATATGGGCATTCAGTTCGGCGTCTAGGGAGAGGTTGCTGGAGATGATCTACCTGAAGTAGGTGAACTTGTCCACCACCTCAAGGGTGTGGTCGCCGATGTTGATACTGGGAGCACTGCTTACATCCTGGCCCATGACCTCAATCTTTTTAGGGCTGATGGTGAGACCAAGATGTGTATTCAAGATGAGATGTGAGATGGTGAGTTGTCTCCATTCCTGGCACTTCTCTGGCAGCTGCCTCACAGAGAAGACCATATCAATGGTTGACCTGGTTGCTCTGAATCCAGGTGGTTCCACCTTGCAGTAGCATAGTCATTGGAGCAGTCCATCAGGGCTTCATTTATGTTTTCAGCATAGCGTTCCTGCAGTTCAAGCACTGCAATCATAGTTGTGTTGATGGGGGGGGCAGGGTTTCTGCTTGGAGCAATTGACACATCTGAGGTAGAGAAGTAACTTGGTGGTGACCAGGGAATGGTCAGTGTCACAGTCAGCACTGTGGAAACTGTGCATGACCAGCTCTTGCTTCAGCAGGGATCTCCTGGTGATGAAGAGGCCCAACTGATGCCAATGGCGAGACCTTGGATGTTTCCAGGACACTTGGTGACATGGCGT
The DNA here is from genome assembly GCA_030068295.1 of Euristhmus nudiceps. Lineage (NCBI taxonomy): Eukaryota > Metazoa > Chordata > Actinopteri > Siluriformes > Plotosidae > Euristhmus > Euristhmus nudiceps. The sequence goes on along the minus strand of JAQNCB010196021.1, from coordinate 1,332 downwards.
GGTGGAGAAGAATGTGTTGGTCAGACAGAGGTCATGAAAGGAACAGAGCTCAAGAAGGCGCTGGCTGTTCTCTTTGTCCTTGCCGATGCTGAAGCGGCCAATGCAGCTGGTCCAAGAATCGTGATCTGCCCCTATCCATGCATTAAAGTCACCGAGCAGAAACAGCTGCTCCTTGGCAGGGATCTGCTGGATCCTGGCTTCGAGCGCCTTATAGAATGCATCCTTTGCCTCAGCTGAAGAGCAGAGCATCGGAGCATAGGTGCTTAGGATGTTAGCTGGTCCTGCGTTTGGACACTATCATGCCCGCATTTGGGAACCTTAACACTACCCTACCTAAGTCACAGAGATATTTTTGATTGTGGAATATCTGGGCCAAAGGTTAAAGATAGAGGAAGGCAATAAGATTTTGGAGATAAGATTTCGGAGATTTCCCATGGTAAAGAGAAAAGGCTTAAATCTTTAAAACAAAGTTACACATAGATTCAATGAGTGACAGACACGAAACCATACACATGCTTTCAAATGATGCATTAGCATTTGACCTTGAGTGACCTTTCAAAGTTGAAATCATGATCATGGGATTTTGAGTGGTAATGACTGTGAAACAAGTGGTGACAGACATAGAGTGATGATAGAAAACCTGAGACAATGACCTTTGACCTTAAATGATCTTTAAAGGTCAGAGTCGAGGCTATAAGATTTTGAACTCTCAAAACTTTGACAGAAGTATTGATAGACATGCTGTTATAATGGAACACTATCGGAAAACGATATAAAGACTTACATATTGTAAGACATGGGTAAGTAAAAACAGTATACATACAAGGCCTGTTTGTTATAATATTCATTTTGTTGGGTGGCGGTACCATGCACTCTATGAGTGCCTCTCTAATATTTTCTGTTATGCCATTTGTAATTTGCACACATGTAGCACATATTTGTCAGGTGTAGATGAGGAACCACTCGTGAGAGACAGGAATCCACACAGAGGGTTTATTTACAGGCCAAAAGATATATTCCAAAAGGCAAGGTCAAAAAAACAGGTAGAGGTAATCCACAGGGATTCCACAGACAAAAAGTAAAGCAGCAGGAATAAGGAAGCACAAACACTAGGAACTGAGCTGTGGAACAGAGTAAGCACAGCAAAACTAGGTCAACAATCTGACAAGAGCAGGGGGTGAAAGTGACTGCAATATAACTCAGGGAGATAACCAGTTAAGTGGGGAGACAAGCTGATAGGCTGGGAACAATGAGTGCTACTACTACTACTTTTCTTTCGGCTTCTCCCATCAGGGGTCGCCACAGCGAATCATCCGCCTCCATCCATCCCTG
>JAQNCB010195689.1:0-15235 GCA_030068295.1 Euristhmus nudiceps | reverse complement strand
CATGTGACATATTATACATTACATTAGAGTATTTACTAATTTAGGTCCAGCATTTACCAGTGAGCTGTCAGAAAATATCTGAATTAGTTTCTTGGAATAATGTAATATATCATCATTTCACCCGTTATTATGACCCCTAGTTTTTACCAATGTCCCCAAGTTTTTTCTCTCGAGGGGCCCATTTGTCCCCATAAAATTTTGATCTGTAATGAACGCTACTCGTGGGTAAATATCCCATCAGGCCCCATCACATCACACTCCGTTGCATCCCACCCTTCGGTCGTTCAGTTCAGTTTTATTTGTACCACTTTAATTACAGACACCCTCACAAAATAACTTTAGAGAATTATATAAATCCTGGATATAATTTTAAATCTCTGAAATAAATTTATCCTAACAAGTTGATCCAGAGGATACTGGGGTGAGAAAATACTCATCTGGAGAACGTGAGGAAGAAACCACACCATGCAGCATCCCCACATCGCGAGAAACCTCCGCACCATGCAACAGCCCCGCACCGCCTGAATCCACAGCACCGCTACAGCCCCGCACCGCCTGAAACCACAGCACCGCTACAGCCCCGCACCGCCTGAAACCACAGCACCGCTACAGCCCCACACCATGCAGAACCACCACACATAAATCAAACAGTGTGAAGGTGTGAGAGTGAAACAGCTGATCTGAAATCAGTCAGGTGAAAAAAGGCAAATAATCTGAAACTCACAGACCTCCACCTTCTATTCACATTTGTTTTCTCTTTACGTCACTTTATTACCAATTTTAAGAGAGAAAGGGGTTGTGCATGTAAGGGACAGAGGTAAGGGAAAGTGAGTGAAAGACTGGAAAAGTGAGAGAGTGATTGAGAGAGAAACGAATATGTAAAATGTCTGGCTGAATGATTCTCCTGTTTGATGGGTTGATTCTTTGATTATTTTCAGTCTCACAAAGACAAAAAAAACCCACTAAAATTGTTTTTATTGTATAATGATTAGAGTCGGTAAAATGAATCAGTGAAAATAATGAATCAACAGAATCTGAGTAGAGTGAGTCATGAGAGTCAGTAGATAGTGAGTCAGTAGAGTCAATGTAAAGTGAGTCATTAGTGTCAGATGAAATTGATAAACAGATGGCAGATAAATCACACAGATACACACTCACCCTCACTCTCACTCTCACTCTCTCTCTCTCTCACACACACACACACACACACACACACCGTAAGAAATGCAGGAGACAGAAACCGGAAAAAATCCAGAATCTCCAAGAATTATATTTTGATGACACTTTCAGTTCAGCCTGATGTGTTTTTGTTGCTTTATATTTAAAATGAAAAGTGCACGCGCAGCCCTCGGCCTTTACAACACCCTCAGCAACAAACTTAAGTTTTAATAAACTCACCGGTTTCAATTTCCTCCAATCACAGCAAAGTCAGTACATTATTCCACTAAATCCACCTTCAATACTGGACTGGAACCCGTACCAGAACCACACCGAGGGATTTAAATCGGATTTAACATCAATCTTTTAATTTCTCCACTCACAAAGACAAGTGCACACGAACCCACAGCCAGATACAAGCCACGCCCACTTCCGGGGAAACCATAACAAATCTTGCGTCAGGTGAGCTTCAAACCACGCCCACTTCCGAAAAGAAGCGCTCTTGGTCACGCCCATGCAGGAGACTTCACTGAGCGGGAAGTGGCGGCCATGAACCGAGTCCAGGAAGCAAAAAGACTGAGTTCATTTATTTATATTTTTACGAATTTACATCCAAAATATATTTCATTAAAAAAAATCCACAAAACAGAATTCCACACTGACCACCTTAATCTACTATTTTATATATAAAATATCCATCTTCATCATCTTCCTCCGCTTGATCCAGGGTCAGGTCGCGGGGGGCAACAGCCTAAGCAGAGGTCCAGACGTCCCTCTTCCCGTCCACTTCCTCCAGCTCTTCCCAGGGTACACCGAGGCGTTCCCAGACCAGCCGAGAGATATAGTCCCTCCAGTGTGGTCTAGGTCGACCCCGGGGTCTCTTCCCGGTCGGGCATGCCCGAAACATCACTCCAGGGAGGCGTTCGGGGGGCATTCTAACGAAATGCCCAAGCCACCTCAACTGACTCCTCTCAACGCGGTGGAGCAGCGATTCTACTCTGAGTTCCTCCCAGAGGGCTGAGCTTCTCACCCTATCTCCTAGGGAGAACCCCACCACCCTGCGGAGGAAGCTCATTTCAGCCGCTTGTATCCGCAATCTTGTTCTTTTGGTCACTACCCAAAGCTCGTGACCGTAGGTGAGGGTTGGAATGTAGATCAACTAGTAAATTGCCTTGCGGCTCAGCCCCCTCTTTGCCACAATGGACCGGTACAAGCTTCGCTTTACAGCAGAGGCTGCAGCGATCCACCTGTCGATCTCCCGCTCCATTCTTCCCTCACTCGTGAACAAGATCCCGAGATACTTAAACTCCTCCATTTGGGGAGAACCTCATTCCAGACCCGGAGGGTGCATTCCACCCTTTTCCGGCTGAGAACCATGGCCTCGGACTTGGAGGTGCTGATTCTCATCCCAGCCGCATCACTGTCCGCTGCGAATCGCTCCAGTGAGAGCTGGCGGTCCCGGCTTGATGAAGCCATAAGGACAACATCATCTGCAAAAAGCAGAGATGAGATCCTATGGCCACCAAACCAGAACCCCTCAATGCCATGGATAGAAATTCTGTCCATAAAAATTATGAACGGAATCGGTGAAAAAGGACAGCTTGGCAGACTCCAACCCTCACCGGAAATTAATTCGACCTACTGTTACCAATGCGGACCAAGCTCTGGCTCCGGTGGTACAAAGAACCGAATGGCCCGTAGCAACGGGTCCGGTACACCATACGCTCGGAGCACACCCGACAAAATAGTCCGAGGGACACGGTTGAAAGCCTTCTCTAAATCCACAAAACACATGTGAAGAGAGTGGGCAAACTCCCATGCCCCTCTAGGATCCTGTAGAGTGTATAGAGCTGGTCCAAAGCGCCGTGGCCAGGACAAAAACCACACCCTTCCTCCTCAATCTGAGGTTCAACCATCGATCGGATCCTCCTCTCCAGTACTTCTGCATAGACTTTCCCGGGTAGGCTGAGGAGTGTGATTCAACGATAATTGGAACACACCCTCCGGTCCCCCTTTTTGAAAAGGGGTACTACCACACCGGTTTGCCAATCTAATGGTATGGCCCCCGATGACCACGCGATGTTGCAGAGATGTGTCAACCAAGACAGTCCTACAACATCCAGAGCCCTGAGATATTCGGGCGGATCTCGTCCACCCTGGAGCCTGACCACCGAGGAGCTTTTTGACTACCTCTGCGACCTCAGCCCCAGTGATGGGCGGACCCCCACTCAAACATCCAGGGTCTTCCTCCTCCTCGGAGGGCATGTTGGTGGGATTGAGGAGGTCCTCGAAGTATTCCTTTCACCTCCTAACACATCCCCAGTCGAGGTGAGCAGCTTCCCACTTCCACTGTCAACAGTATTTATGGAGAACCGCTTCCCTTTCCTGAGGCGCCGGATGGTGATCCAGAACCTTTTCGAGGCCAACTGATAGTCGCTTTCCAGGCCATCAATGAACTCCTCCCACGCCCGAGATTTTGCATCAGCGACAGCCCGAGCTGCAGCACGTTTTGCCCGTCGGTACCTGTCTGCTGACTCGGGAGTCCCACAGGCCAATAAGGCCCAGTAGGTCTCCTGTTTCAGCTGGACGGCCCCCCTCACCTCAGGTTTTCACCACTGGGTTCTGGGGTTACCGCCACGACAGGCACCGATGAACTTCTGGCCACAGTTATGGGCTGCCGCCTCAACAATGGAGGCACGAAACATGGCCCATTCGGTTTTCATGTCGCCCTCCTCCTTCGGGATGTGGTTGTAGTTCTGCCGGAGGTGGGAGTTAATGGGCCCTCTGATATGAGACTCCGCCAAACGTTCCCAGGAGACCCTCACTACATGTTTGGGCCTGACAGCTCTGGAGGGCGGCCTCCCCGGCCATAGGAGCCAGCGGAGGTTGACAGCTCAGCTCCTCTCTTCAGAGAAATGTCCGGAACATGTGGCCGCAAATCCGGTGACACGATTACAAAGTCGATCATCGAACTACGGGCCAGGGTGTCCTGGTGTCAAGTTCACTTATGACACCCTTATGTTCGAACATGGTGTTTGTGATGGACAAACCGTGACGAGCACAGAAGTCCAACAACAAAACACCATTCGGGTTCAGATCGGAGAAGCCGTATCTACCAATCGCACCCTTCCAATTCACACTGTCATTGCCCACGTGGGCATTGAAGTCCCCGAGAACAACGAGGGAGTCCCCACGTGGAGCGTTCTCCAACACACCCCCTAAAGACTCCAAAAAGGGTGGGTACTCCGAACTGTCATTTGGTGCTTAAGCACAACCAACAGTCAGGAACCCTCCCCGCACCCGAAGGCGGAGGGAAACTACCCCTTTGTCCACCTTGAAGAATCCCAACACATGGGCTTCAAGACGGGGGCAAAAAGTATACCCACACCGGCTCGCCGCCTCTCCCCATGAGCAACTCCAGAATGAAATAAGGTCCAGCCCCTCTCGAGATGGGTGGTTCCAGAGCCCAAGCTGTGTGTCGAGGTGAGTCCGACTATATCTAGTCGGTACCTCTCAACTTCACGCACCAGCTCAGGCTCCTTTCCCACCAGAGAGGTGACATTTCATGTCCCAAGAATCAGCGTCAGTAGCCGAGGATCGGGCCGACAGAACCCATGCCTTCATCCGTCACACAACTCACATCGCACCCGACCCCTATAGCCCCTCCCACAGGTGGTGGGTCCATGGGAGTGCGGTCCCATGTATCCCTTTCGTGCTGGGCCCAGCTGGGCCCCATGCGCAGAAGCCCGACGACAAGGCGCTCGCCTTCAAGCCCCTCCCCCGGGCCTGGCTCCAGGAGGGGACCCCGGTGACCCGCACCCGGGAAAGGGAAACTGTGTCCTTTTTATTCTGTAAATTCATAGAGGTCTAACAACAACAATAATAATAAATACAGAAAGGTGCATCTCATCCATATCCAAATAAAATATTTATCAAAGTAGCATCTACTGGTCAGATTTCCCTGCTCTCTCTCTCTCTCTCTCACACACACACAGAGCAGCTTTATATTCAATATAAATTTAATTTCAAGACATTAGAACTTTGTCCCCATGACAACACCTCAAAACACAAGTTTAAGTAACTGTTAATAAAATATAAATAAACTCGATAATTAACTGTGACTCCAGGGACTAAGATATAAACCGAATATGCTGCTAATGCTAAAGCTAACTGAGCTCACTGAGCGCGAGATATGGAAACGATCAATTTGCGTTTGAATAGTAAAATCTTCTCTCAGTTGTCACAGTAACGAATCACAGCCATGAGGACACACCAAAATTTAAAGTCACAGCAAGGCTCTGAGGTCAGAAGGAACGTGCATGTGTGTGTGTGTGTGTGTGTGTGTGTGCGCGAGTTAAACTGTTCTGCAATGTCCTTCAGCTTTAATACAGAAATAATAACCAAAATCAAATACAGTCCACACACATCCACTCATTACCTGTGTGCAGACAACAAAATTGAATACAGGAGGGGGCTGAAGAAAATGGAAGGCCACTTGAATAGTCCTCCTCCTCTCATTTCTTTGTGGAGCGACAGAGAGAGCTGAAGCATCCTCGTGATTAGTGGAGCTCCACAGATTGTTTAGTTTGTCTGTGTTTGCGACGTGCAGACTCTGTGCCGCTTGGCTGAATTTTCAAATAATGCTTCTCCATTTCACAAACACACATGGGCTCAGGAACACCAAGGCTCTGCCCCAAATGTTCAACATCAAGTTCACTCATTCTAATGGTTACATTTAGGCTCCGACCCAAAATCTAAAACCATCATTCATTTCGCTTGTTCACTGAAAGGTGTGTGAGACCCAGAATGCATTGCACTGTACTGAAAGTAAAGTGATAAAGAATATAATTAGGTACATTATCTGAGACAGAGCACTTCCTGGTTTTGTTGCCTGACAGAACTTCCAAGGTGGAGCTTAAGATAAAACTTTTTTAGCCAAGGGAAGGTTTGATCGTGTGATATAAACTTGACAGCTTTTTTGCAGAAAAGCCAGGCTAAACATGTAACTACAGGTATGCACTTCTTGACAATAACAGTAGCATTGTCGGTTGATAATGTGGGCATGGCTTGCTAGCTTAACTAAATAATCATACATTTTAGCATTATTTCATGCGTTCGCTACATCATGCTGAATAAAAATAAATCTGATCATGCTTGTGATTATACCAATTATATTTAACTTAAGCTCTCACCTTTCTTAACCCAAACATGTGTTCAGATCCCTTTAGATCCTCTTTTGCTCACTGCTGGAACATGTGAACGCTTACTTGCTAAGCGCTAGTTTAACAAAGTGTTTGGGACACAAGCCAGAGTCCAGAGATCCGGCAGGACCAACGGAAAATTTATAAAAGTGTTCTATAAAATCCAAATAAGAGATATCACTCCAGTTTCACTTGTTAGTTGGGGAAAGGGGTGGGGCTTAGTAATGCAGCCAATGCATTAAGAGGGGCTGGGGGCGAGGAAGTGAGACAACACGTTCGTTTTTCTTCTCCGCATTCATATTTGAGTAAGAGAGGAGTCCTTCAGACGTCCCCTCGTCCCCCTGCTCCCTGACAGAGGAGGAGGAGAGAGGGACAATCTCCATGTTCTCCACGTCCATGTCGAAGTCTTCGCTGTCCCGCGTGCGGAGTCGGTTCTCCTCACTGTAGAGGAACAACCCATCAACGAAGGACGGATGGAGATCGTCACTTAACATCTCAATGATCTCCTGAAACCCAGGACGCAGCTTCGGGTTGTAGTTCCAACACATTTGCATCAGACTCTAACCACACACACACACACACACACACACACACTTTTACTTAATTTGTATTACTCATTATACACATACATTTATATATACTTCATATAGTCACACGCACGCACTCACATGCACGCACACACAGACACACATGCGTGCAAGCTCACACATACACAGCCACACGTTCAGATTTACACACTCACAGTCGGTCGGAGCAGTTAGCTGGCCGCTCCAGAAATCCTCCGTCCATCACAAACTTCAGCACCTGCTCGTTCGACAGACCCTGATACGGCTGCTCGGCTAGCGTGCTAATCTCCTACAGCCGCATATAGGAATATAGTGGTTGTAAACACCGGTATACACCATGTAGCCACTTTTTTTAGTGGCTGAGTTGCGTGTACTGACTTATTTCAGTGCTGTAGTGGTGGGTACATGCCGTGTACCCACTTGCTTTTAGTGGCTGAGTTGCGTGTACTGACTTACTTTGGTCTACTTTATAGTTGACCAACGTAAATTTCCCCGAGTGTGTAAATAAAAAGTGGAGATGAAGCAGTAAATAGTTTCAAAACCCCTCCCAGACGCAGAGATGAAGCGCTAAATGGTTTCAAAGCACCACCCCCTGCTCCGTTCGCCTTGGTCGCAAAGCACCCCCCCCCTCCCATTCCGCACTCTGCCAGCCTCGCTCGCTTCGCTGCCATTGTGTACTCACTTATTTTTGACCACTACATCCCTGGCCACGTCGTACGACCTGCATGGCCACACCCACAAATCAACATGCCCGTCACAGAATACTCACTTCATCACACTGCTGCTAGATCTTGATTGGTCCACTAAATGTGTAGTTAGTGTATATTACTGGTGAACTGTGTGTGTGTGTGTGTGTGTGTCTCGCCAGCAATCTGAGTGTGTAGTAAACATGCCATTCTTCAGAGACTCGGGTGCGATCCAGCAGGAAGCAGCCCTTTTCCTCCCTTCCTGTAATAATCTGCCTCATAGATGTCTCTTGTCATCTCAAAGTCTTTATCACACACACACACACACACACACACAGAACATATACAAAACTGAACTCTCTCTGTACATAGCTGGATGAAATATTCATCATCATTATCATCATCTTCTTCCGCTTGATCCGAGGTCGGGTCGTGGGGGCAGCAGCCTAAGCAGTGAGGTTCAGACGTCCCTCTCTCCAGCCACTTCCTCCAGCTCTTCCCACGGGACACCGAGGCATTCCCAGACCAGCTGAGAGACATAGTCCCTCCAGCGTGTTCTAGGTCGGACCCCGGGGTCTCTTCCCAGTCCGGCATGCCCGGAACACCACACCAGGAAGGCGTTCGGAGGGCATTCTAACCAAATGCCCGAGCCACCTCAACTGGCCCCTCTCAACGCAGCGGTTCTACTCCGAGCTCCTCCAGGATGGCTGAGCTTCTCACCCTCTCTCTAAGGGAGAGCCCCGCCACCCTGCGAAGGAAGCTCATTTCAGCCTCTTGTATCCGCGATCTTGTTCTTTCGGTCACTACCCAATGCTCGTGGCCATAGATGAGGATTGGAAAGTAGATTGACTGGTAAATTGAGAGCTTTGCCTTGCAGCTCAGCTCCCTCTTCACCACGACGGACCGGAACAAGCTCCGCTTGACAGCAGAGGCTTTGGCAATCCACCTGTCAATTTCCCGCTCAATCCTTCCCTCATTTGTGAACAAGACCCCGGGATACTTAAACTCCTCCGTTTAGGGCAGAACCTCATTCCAGACCCGGAGGGTGCATTGCACCCTTTTCCGGCTTAGAACCATGGCCTCGGACTTGGAGGTGCTGATTCTCATCCCAGCCGCTTCGCACCTGTCATTCACTGTGTAATTATTCCTTTACTTTTTTTCCCTCCCTCTTTTCACATGAAATCATGACTGGATTTTTTATTTTAATGTAGATCTTCATTACAGACATGATATGTTAAACACAGTGTATTATTTAGCGTGTGTGTTGAGATGTTGGAAATGATTTAGGCTCGTGCAGTTTGTAGATGTCATGATGTGTCCCTCAGGAACAGCACACGCAGTTATTATCGGTGGTGTCGTAGTCATTTTATTCATGTACTGCCATGATTATCGGTGATCTTGACGGTGAAAATTTCGGAAACTAGGAAGTTTCTGGCTGCCAGGTCCCTGTGCACAAACTTCTTAGCACTTAGGTATGCCATTTCATCTGCAATCTTCGCCGCCATCTGAGTCATCTCCTTTACGGTGGTGGGGGACAGGGTTATCCTGACACACATACAGATACAGACACACACACACACACACACGCTTAAAAAAAATCAAATATCAGAGGTACAAAAATACCCCTCAAAGTGCAGCTGTGTGTGTTTGCATATGTATGTGTGCATATGTATGTGTGTGTGTGTGTGTGTGCGCGCGCGCGCGCGCATGTACCTCAGAGTTGGGGCGGAGACGACGCAGGTAGCTCTTCAGATCCCCGTGTACCATCAGTTCCATCACCACCAGAGTGGGCTGGCTTTGAGAGACTACACCAAACAGCCTTACCTGCTCAGAGACAGTAATCAAAAAGACACGCACCATTGTCTCACACACAGTCACATGACCAGTCCGAACATAATCGAGCAATTCACTCCTCATCCTGCCCTTAGAGAGAAACATCATTTTATGCTGTTGTGTGAACACAGAGCTGCAGTGTGTGCGTGCGTGTGTGTGTGTGATTATTATAACTGATGGACAGTGCTGATGTAGCATTAGCCGAGTGGGAGTTTGTTGCTGCAAGAACGAAGGCTCGTTAGTGAGATTTCCTCATCGGTGTGTGACGTCATTCTGATGTGTGTACTCTGATTGGATACCACATGGTGGGAGCTGAAAGACTTCATCACAGAGGCCTCATTGAGAAACCCGATCCTCTCTCGAAGGCTGGACGCCTCGTTAACCGTCCTCACTGCCACACACATCTGAGCTTTACCCTTTAATATGACACCGGCCACACCCTCATACACCATCCCAAACAAGCCCTGACCCAACTCACGCAGCGGGGTGATCTCTCGCGGCACTTCCCACTCATCCAACTCACACACACACACACACACACACACACACACACACACACACACACACACACACAATACTATAAGCTGTACTGTCTATTATTATTTATTACCTTCAACACCTGTGTACATACACACAAGCACACAGACAACATGTGCTATAGTTGATACATGTACATGCGGTGCTGTTGGATGGTAACTTCCACAATTCTTAAGCTCTCACCTTTCTTAAAAAAAAAAAAAAAAAAAAAGGGGTTTCTTTCTTCATAAATCTAGGATATTATCATGGCTCCACCCCTTGCATCCACAGTGCATTATTTCCCAACATTCATCTAGCCGTCCAAATGGAGTCACTCAACATCCTGTGAGAGACAGTGGTGGCACGGTCGTAGGGTTCTGGATACCGATCCCAAGGTCGGGGGTTCTAGCCCTACCATCACTGGGTTGTCCCTGCTGTCTCCCCATTACAGCTAACTGGGTTATCAAAGGCTGGCCATGTCTCTCACTGTCTGTGGTGAGAGGGATGTAAAACAACCATCGCTGACTTTCGTAAAAAGTAGCTGCATAGCAGTCAGCGTATTTCTGCCCCGCAATGGCCTGGTGAGCTATCCGGGGCGTACTCTGCCCTCACCCAGAGTTGGCTGAGATGGGCACCTGCCTCCCTGTAACCCTAATTATTATTAAGCAGCATTCTGTGAGAAGGTCAGCCGAAACACTACATCCCAGTACTCTACACCCAGTACTCGATCCCAAAAGAAATAAGTCTCTCTCCACTGTACGGGGAACGGGGACCTAAACCAAGCATTTGTGGTCTGGTTACAGATTATACTGTCTTTTAATAGTACATCGTGACTGTTCATAACATGCTGCTATTCGTAACATTTCCTCTTTAATAAGAGATGAGGAACACACAGAGTTATGATAAACTGTGGAAACACACAAGGATCTCACAAACAAACAATTTATTTAAAAAACACACAAACAGTTTCAGATAAATAGTACAGGGTTCCTACCTAACAGGCATTCATTACATATATATAAATATATATATATATATATATATAGTGTGTGTGTGTGTGTGTGTGTGTGTGTGTGTGTTATATAATGTAAATTGCATAGTTTAAATTAGTATCAATAACATGTAAACAAGAAGTCATAAATGTCTAAGAAAAAGGGAACTGTTTTGGTTGAGGAAGCACAACTTTTCATTTCCCCTGTTACACTGAGGTTCATACCACAGACTCCACGGCTTAACTGAGAGGTACATGAGGCACAGTGATAAGCAGGGATGCCGTGTGGGAGGCAGAATGGGAGGCGGGGCAGAAAGTGGAGTGGGAGGTGACGGCACACTCTTTTTCACTTCTCTACCACACTCTTTGTTACCTTGGTTAGTTCTCCTTCAATCGCCCATCACATAACTCCACCTTTCCACACATCATCTCCATCGTTATTTTCACACACTGCAGCATGGAGGATAAGCTCACTCTGTCGTAATAACGTTTACTACAGGAGTCATTCATTTATTCATTCATTCATTTTCCAAACCGCTTATTCCTAGTTAGGGTCGCGGGGAAGGCTGGCACCCATATCAGCCAACTCCGGGCGAGGGCAGAGTACACCCTGGACAGCTCGCCAGGCCATCGCAGGGCAGAAACACGCTGACGGCTTTGCAGCTACTCTTGCCGAACATCAGCAATGGTTCTTTTACATGCCTCCCATCAGAGACAGTAAGAGACATGGCCGGCAATTGGTAACCCAGTTAGCTGCACTGGGGGGGGGGATCAGCAATCCAGCACCTTACCACCAGGCCACCGCTGCCCCTACTACTGGAGTCACGCTCACCAAACATCACCCAAATATTAACTACGACACTGACAGGACTGTCTTAACAGGACATGCAGAGTGCATATGTGGGTGTATGTTTGTTTAAAGTGAAGAAGAGTTGTGCTATGTTGACCTCACTCTCTCCTCTGGGACCATTGGCACCCAGTGGTAGGACTAGGTCGGGATGACTGGAGATGGAGACGGATGCAGTGGATGACCAAAATGCCCTACGTGCCTCATCATGCCCAGTACACTCCACGGCGTGCTGTATCCACCTTCCTCTCAGTAGAACCATGCAGTTTCTTCCACAGAGTCCTTTGGATTCCAGTCTTCACATGCGAACGTACACAAGCCTTAACTCACTGAGGGTCTGAGACCCATCAGCTACCCTCACATAGTTTTGGTCCACCAGTTGCGCACAAACAGCTACATGGAGCCATGTGAGAGCTGAGTGCAGGTGGGGAACAAAACGATGAACCACCCGAAGGTGCGACTGTTCCCCATCAGAGGTACCACCCCTCCCTGACACCCCATATACCCTTCTTCACTTGAAACAAATCACTGTGCAAGTTATCAGCCAACCTTCATCCCATCCCATTATCCCCAAGTCCTGTGGTGACAGGCGAACGATGAAGTGACAGGTGTGTGTACACTGGCAGTTGTAGCCACAGACCTGCACACAGCAGGCTCAGACCACAGGGTCATTTTTCACTGATACGAGCAGCAGTGGAGTCTGGCAGTTGACTGAGCAGCCCTTTTTAGGAATGCACTGCTCACCTGCATGGCGTGAGGAAGGGGCTAGAAAATGTGCTTTAAACATTGCCTGCTCCACACCACCCTAGCTAGTCCACCGCGGCTGGCGGGAGCCCTATTTGATGCAGTCAAAACAACAACATATCAAGCAAGAAAGCAAGGATCATACCTTTGAATTTTGCCACATGGAACGTATGCACAGTTCTCGAGAAAGACAGTTCAGATACACCGCAGAAACGTGCAGCACTTATTGCGAATGAACTTGTCAGATACTGTGTAGACATTGCTGCCCTAAGTGAGACTAGATTTGCTGGAGAGGGCAAACTCTGCGAAAGAGGTGCAGGCTACACCTTTTTCTGGTCCAGACATGGACCTGATGAGAGAAATGAGGCAGGAGTTGGCTTTGCGATGAAGTCATCCCTCATTGGTTGGCCCACCAAAAGGAGCGAATGATCGGGTGATGATGATGAGACTCCCGTTGTCAGGACAGAAGTTTGCCACCATTGTCAGTGGCTATGCTCCACCATGACCAAGCCAGATGAGGTCACAGACAAGTTTTATGAAGGCTTGAACATTGTCATTACCGCTGTCCCTAGCACTGACAGACTCATCATTCTTGGAGACTTTAACATGAGAATTGGCTGTGACAGCACCACCTGGGAAGGCGTGATTGGAAAGCATAACAGCTGCAACAGCATCGGACATCTACTCCTCCAGACCTGCGTGGAACACAATCTTCTAATCGAGAACAATATCTTCTGCCTCCCTACCCGCAACGGGATATCATGCATGCATCCCTGATCGGAACACTAGCATCTCATCGAATGTGTCATCATCAGGAAGAGGGATATGCATGATGTACAAGTCACGAAGGCCATGTGTAGCAGAGAGTGTTGGACAGACCACCGCCTCATCCTCATGATCTTAAAGATCAAGCTTCATTTTCAGCCCAAGAGACATCCTCAGGGTGTGAACCCAGCAAAAGTCCTGAACATCAGCAAGCTGAAGGTCTCCGACATAAAGCAGTATTTTGCTGACACCCTGGAAACCTGCCTGGAGTCTGCCATTCTGGATGTCCACAATGTTGAAGCAGCGAGGACCAAACTCTGTGAGACAGTGTACAACACAGCCAGAGTGTCTGGAATCCATAATCAGGAAGCATAAGAATTGGTTTAAAGAAAACTGCACAGACATCCAGCAGCTGCTAGAAGAGAAACGTCTTGTCTACAAAGCACATATTGATTACCCAAAGTCCACAGTAAAGAAAGATGCACTGAAGAACATATGTAGCAACATCCAAAAGAAACTGCATCAGATGCAAGACTCATGGCTGAGCAGCAAAGCTGACAAGATCCTGTGCTTTGCAGACAGTAAAGACATGAAGAACTTCTATGAAGGACTGAAAGAAGTCTACGCCCCTGCCATCTCGGGCACCTCCCCACTCCTCAGTGAAGATGAAAGGACACTGATCCAGATAAGAAGAAAATCCTAGAGAGATGGCCAAAACATTTCGATTGCGTACTGAATCGGCCATCCACCATCAACGATGAAACCATTGATCGGCTACCCCAAGTTCCATTTGATGAGATACTGGACGCCATTTCCACTTTGGACGAGACTCAGAAAGCAGTTTATCTGAAATCCAATGGCAAAGCGCCTGGTTCAGATGCCATCCCAGCTGAAGTCTACAAAGCAGGTGGTTTGGCTTTGGTGGAGAAGCTTCATCAGCTCTTCCAGCTTGTATGGACACAAGAGTCAGTTCCACAGAACTTAAAAGATGCTTCCATTGTGCATCTTTACAACCGCAAGGGAAATCGTGAGGCCTGTGACAACCAAAGTGGAATCGCCCTGCTTTCCATTGCAGGCAAAATCGTGGCTAGAGTTTCACTCAATTGTCTCAGTGCACACCTTGAACAAGGTCTCCTACCTCAAAAGCCAGAGTAGGTTCCAGAAAGTACGTGGGACTATCGACATGTTTTTGCTGCTAGACAGCTCCAGGAGAAATGCCTTGAACAGAATGCCGATTTGTACTCAACCTAATTCAATCTGACCAAAGCCTTTGACAATATTAGTAGAGGGCCTTTGGAGAATCATGGCAAAGTATGGATACCCCAGGCAGTTCAACACCATCGTACAACAACTTTACAATGGAATGCTTTGGACCAGAGTCCAAAACAATGGAAACACGGATGTAGGCGTTGGTATCAGGCACCGAACAGATCAGTCTTCAACCTTAAGGATCAGTCTTCAACCTTAGGAGGCTTGAAGCAAAGACAAAGGTTTCAACAGACATCATCAACGAATTCCTGTTTGCTGATGACTGTGCACTCAAAACTGCCTCAGAAGCCACAATGCTGTACACCAAAAAACAAATCCAGAAGCTCACAAAAATGAGTAAAAAACAAATGTCTCTGGAGAGCTTTCCACTGATTCGGTGGGATGGCGAGTTGTATTTTTATGTATTTTGTTATTAGTGGTTTCTATTCTGCTCCATGAAAGTATTGTTACCGCCGCCAGGAGGCTATGTAATCATCGGAGTTTGTTTGTCTGTTTGTCTGTTAACAGCATAACTCAAAAAGTTATGGACAGATTTTCACCACATTTTTACAGAATGTCCGGAAGAACAAAAGTAACAATCGGTTAGATTTTGGAGGTGATCTGGATCACCGTCTGGATCCAGGATTTTTTTGAAGGATTCTTAACTATTGAGAGATAGG
>JAQNCB010195203.1:0-15286 GCA_030068295.1 Euristhmus nudiceps | reverse complement strand
TTAAATTTGGTGTTCAAAAAGTCTTTTTTCAAACTTGAGTCTTGAAAAAGAGGGGGTCGTCTTATAATCAGGGTCGTTTTATATTCGGGACAATACGGTAAATGGAGAAAATGTGAAAGTTGCTGATAAAAAGAAAGAAACAAATGGAAAAACATTTAAAGACATCAGTCTTCTCAAAGGCTAATTTATAATTATTTAGGGGGGAAAGCATCATCAGTCATCAAGCTCACTCTATCACTAACTAAACAACAACTGCACGCTGTTTATGACAAAGAACTTAGTAGCCACACACAGATTATTACAGTGATATGGCCCATTGGAAAAATTATGAAGAAAATGGGATTAAAAAGTTATGTTTGTGTTTGTGTGTGTGTGTGTGTGTGTGCGCCATTCGTGGGCCCTCAGGGCCAGCAAAGCCTTTTCTGCTGGCCTAAACACTATCAGAAGCATTGATCTACATTTACAACTTAAATTCTAGTATCTGTTCCATAAATTGTGTTAATTTATTCACAACAGTCTATTCTCTTCATTTCATAGCTTGCCTCTTGGATGCAATGCTTCCAGTTCGTGTACCGGTATGTGGATGTTAGACAATTTTTATCCAATCCGATTTCAGCTTCTATATGCGGTCATGTCAATCTAATCTAAACTTGATGACGGACATTCTTTAAAATCCATTTTCAAGGTGGACTTTTCTTAAAAAGCTCGACATCATAAGGAGAGGTTGAGGAGGTAAGGTTTGCGCTTGTTTCATTTGGCCAAGTGTCAGATTTATCATAATGCTCAGAGTTACTAGAAGAAATGTGTGAAATGCCTCTTTCTCTCTGCAAAGCCACACCTTGTTATATTGTGTTTTTGTACATTACTGAATATAATTGTGAGGTGAGAGTGGTGGTATTAACAGGTGAAATAAGTCTGTTAATTCTCCACAGAAGGCCCAGGTACCAAATGCACAGCCTGCCACTGGTGTGTGTGTGTATATGTGTGTGTGTGGCAGGTTCAGCATGAGTGTATACCAAAGTATAATACTCCATAATGGGGTAGTGAAGCTTTTTTCCTTTGGTTGTTCGTCCAGTCAGGAAACATATCTGGCAAATATCCACGTTGAACTGTTTCAGGCTCCGGTATCTGCAAAAGTAACAGGGCATGGGGAGATATTAGCTCCAAGTGGGTTTTGTATTGGAGAAATCTCAAAAGATCAATCCTATGCTCCATTTTTTATGCAATATTTGGTTTTTGGTGTTTTTTACTTCTGTATATAGTTCCCCACAATGTGGACTCTCTTTTCTGTATGCACGCCTAACCGAGATTAAACTCTTCAAGAATGTCCAGTTCTGCTGAGATAAGGCGTTGAATCCCTGTTGCATACAATCTAGCAGTAAAATAACAAATTTTCCAGCAGTACATTCCCACATCTGAGGAGACAATGCACAAGGCTTTCCATTTTTTCTCACAGATAAAAACAGAAGCAGTGAGAGGGCAATTGCCTCTCTGTTTTCAAATCTCTGTTTTCTCTCTTCATGCCTCATTGATCTCTATATAAATAAAGGTTGAAGACAAAGTTTCCACCACAGTTTATTATTTACAGTTCAAAATCATGTCATGTGTAATATGTTTGAGTATTGTGTAATATGTGTAATATGTTTTAGTATTTAAGTACTGAACAAAAGTCAGAATCAGTCTGTCATATGTACAGCACACACAAAAAGCACTTAAAATTATTCATGTAGATTTTGATAAGAAGCTGGACCCAAACGCACGACTCCAAAAAGAGCAGGTTTATTAATCCGGTACAAATCCACAGGATCAAAAGGTAAAAAGAAAATAAAAACAGAAAAGAAATAAACCAGCTCAGATGGTAACAAAAACACGAGCACAAAAATAAACACGATAACAAACCACAACATAGAAAACATGAACTTGGCAATTGAATAGTAAAGAGAACATGAGAGTCAACAACGCAACAAAAGCAGACGTGTTGACAATTCCAAAGCATGAAAACAGCGTATAAATAGACCGGTAAATGAGAAACAGCTGAGAGATGAAATGACATGATCGTTCCTCCGGACCATACCCCTCCCAATCCACCAGGTACTGTCGACCTCTCCCCCTGTTACCAACTGCCAGGAGCTTTTTGACCGTATAGGTCGGGGCTCCCTCGATGAGCCGGGGGGGGGGGGGGTAGGGGGGTCGGGTAGCGGGTACCAGAGCGCTGTACTTGACAGGCTTGATTCTGCTCAGGTGGAAGGTGGGGTGAATCCTGAGGGAGCGCGGGAGGCAGAGTCTGACGGCAGCAGGCTTGATGATCCTTTCAACTTTGTATGGGCCAATGAAGCGGGGCTTTAGTTTTCTAGAGGTCCCTCTGAGGGCCAGATCCCAAGTGGACAGCCAGACCCTCTGGCCTACTCGGTACCTGGAAGACGGTCTGCGATGGCAATCCGCAGCTTGCCTCATGCGCTTGGAGGTACGGAACAGATTCGCCACGTGGCCTCCCACACCTGGCGACAGCGTCGCACCAAGGCGTGGGCCGATGGAACCACTACCTTCTGCTCCGTCTCGGGGAAAACCGGGGGCTGGTACCCATAAACGCAGTGAAAAGGCGATATGGTGGTGGTTGATGAAGGCAGTGTGTTGTAGGCATACTCAACCCAATGAAGATGTCTACTCCAAGAGGCTGGATTACGGGCCACCAGGCAGCGCAGGCCGGTCCCCAGTACTTGGTTTAGCCGCTCCGTCTGTCCATTCGACTCCGGGTGGTGTCCTGACGAAAGACTGGCGGATGCCACTGGGGACCTCGATCAGAAACAATGTCAAAAGGGAAACCATGCAGTCTGAATACGTGGTCGAACATGGTCTCGGCCATCTCTTTGGCAGGGGGCAGTTTGGGCAGGGCGATGAAATGTACCATTTTGGAGAACCTGTCGACCACTGTAAGGACTACAGTGCTTCCCCCTGACGCCGGCAAACCTGTGACAAAGTACAGCGCGATGTTAGCCCATGGTCGGCTGGGGTCAGGAAGGGGATGTAGGAGACCCACCGGCGCTTGGGAGATAGACTTGCTCCTAGCACATACCGGACAGGCCACATATTCTCTTACATCCTGGAACATGGCAGGCCACCAGAACCGCTGTTTAATGAAAAACAGGGTTCGAGTAGCCCCCGGATGGCAGATGAGGCGGGAAGTGTGAGCCGAATGAATAACCCGTGACCTTAACTCAGCTGGTACGTACAAGCGGTTAACCAGGCTCCCCTCAGGAGGTGGGTTCACATTATTAGCAGGCCTTACCTCAACTTCTATAGGCCAGGACACGGCTCCAACCACACAGTGTCGTGGAAGGATTGAATCGAGTTCCTTGGCCTTCAGGATTGAAGATGCTTGACAGGGCATCCGGCTTGGCATTCTTAGACCCTGGCCTGTAAGACAAAGAGAATTGAAACCTGTTAAAAAACAGAGACCAACGAGCCTGACGGGAATTCAATCTCTTAGCCTGACGGATGTATTGTAAATTCTTATGATCAGTCCAGACCATGAAGGGCTGCTGCGCCCCCTCCAGCCAATGCCACCATTCCTCCAGGGCCACCTTCACCGCTAGAAGCTCCCGGTTGCCCACATCGTAATGCTGTTCAGCCCGGGACAGTTTCTTTGACAGAAAGGCACAGGGATGGATCTTGTCGTCCTGCTCGGACTGCTGTGATAGAACCGCACCAACCCCCACATTGGAAGCATCCACCTCCACGATAAATTGACGGGACAGATCGGGAACCGTGAGGATGGGACCGAGGTGACTCACTTCTTCAGCCCGTCAAACGCCTCCTGAGCTGCCGACGTCCACTGAATGCCACACGAGATGGTGCTATAATTCCTGATAAACCGACGATAGAAATTGGCAAATCCTAAGAATTGCTGCAACTTCTTACGGTTAACCGGAACTGGCCACTCTGCAACTGCTTTTACTTTAGCTGGGCCCATCTGTATTGATCCGGGGGTTATGAGGAAGCCCAGAAAAGATATGGACTCGGCATGGAAGATGCATTTCTCAGCCTTAATGAACAGATGATTATCTAAGAGTCAAGACAAGACTTGACGGACATGATCTTGGTGGCTTATGAGGTCTCTGGAAAAAACTCTGGATATTGTCAAGATACACGTAAACAAAGTGATTAAGAAAATCTCGCAGCACCTCATTTACCATATTCTGAAACACCCCGGGAGCATCGGCTAGACCAAATGGCATAACAAGATATTCATAATGCCCCGACGGGTTGTTGAAACCGGTCTTCCACTCATCCCCCTCCCTGATGCGCACCAAGTGATATGCGTTATGTAGGTCCAACTTGGTATAAATCTTGGCGGCCTGTAACTGTTCGAAGGCTGAAGTCATAGGCGGTAGGGGTAACGTTTTTTTGTTGTTATATTGAGAAGGGCATAATCAATACATGGCCAGAGAGTGCCATCCTTTTTGGCCACAAGGAAAAGCCCAACGGGAACGACGAAGGGCGAATCAATCCAGATTCTAATGAGTCCCTTATATAAATGTCCATGGCCTCTCTCTCAGGTCCTGAAATGGAATACATCCTCCGCTTGGGAAGTTCGGCACTGGGAGGCAACTCGATGGCACAATCGAATGGACGGTGCGGGGGAAGCGAGGTGGCCCTACATTTATTAAATACCTCCCTGAGGTCATGGTAACATTCAGGCACCTCTACTAAATCTGCTGCATCTTCCCTATGTGCGGATTTCAGGGCACAGAGCACGGGATTCGCCCTGGTCGTGACCTTATCCCCTTGTTCCGGAGTGAGACACCGAGCCTTGCATGGAGGGCCCCACCTGATAACCACCCCTGAGTACCAGTCCACTTCAGGCCTATGCTGGCAAAGCCATGGGTGTCCTAATACAAGGGCCAATAGGGATGCCTCCACTACTTTGAATCGAACGTCCTCCTGGTGGTTCCTTATACGCATGGAAATAGGTTCAGTGATACGAAGGACTGTGAATAACTTGGAACCGTTAAGTGCGCACGCCTGGAGTGGTTGGGGTAGGTGCTCGGTGGCCACCCCTAGTTCCTGCACCATGTCTGAGCCTATAAAATTATCGTCTGCCCCAGAGTCAATTACGGCCGATAACCGACGGGGAACACCATGAACCAGGCAAACCACCTCTGTCATACGACGAGCCTTGTCCTCTGGCAAGCCGAAACAACTAATCCACCCTTTGTTGCTCACCTGGACCTTGGCAGGACAGATGTCGACCCGATGTCTGTCCTGTCCACAATAGAAGCATAATCCACGCAACAAACGCTGCCGCCGCTCGTCAGGGGAAATCCTGGCTCGACAGATCTGCATGGGTTCCCCGTGAAGGGTCGATGGAACCCCCTCCGCTGTCACAGCTCTCCGCGATGATCTGGTTAACTGGCCTTTGCTATCGAGGACAGGTAAGCGGGAACCCCTGCACCACCTGTTGTCGCGCCGGTCCCATAACCAGCTGTCGATGGTGATCGCCAGGTCAATGATGTCGTCCAGGCCTCCAGGTAGATCTCGTGGTCCCATCTTCCATCGTGGACATCGTGTCCCGATGGACACGTGGACACGGGCGCAGACCCGGGAACGGGCGACGACGCGGGCACTGGTTTGACAATACACGAACACAGGGGGAATTGTTCCCGAGACAGCCGTGGACGCAGGCAATGTGCCCGAGGCAGACATGGGCGCCGGCACAGACCCAGGAATGGGCAACGACGCGGGCACTAGCTCCATTGTAAACGAGTATAGGGAAATCGATTCCGGTACAGTCATGAGCGAGGGCAATGGACCCGAGGCAGACATAGGCGCGGGCGTAGGCCCAAGGATGGGCGACGATGCGGGCGCTTGCTCAATTTTAAATGAGTACAATGAAATCAATTCCGGTACAGCCGTGAGCGAGGGAAATGAGCCCGAGGCAGACATGGGCACTGGTCTCGTAGCGGACGGAAGCGTTGATGCTGCCTCCATAACTGACCAAGACGAGGGCCCTCCTCCGCTTACCGTGGTGCTGAAAGAATTTGAGGAGTCGTACCCGGGCAATGGCCGCTGCTGACCCGTCGCCTTGCGCTCCTCGAGCGCAGCCAACGACAGGCACATAGCAGCCCATACCTCGTCCATCCACACGTGCGCCTCCTCTAACTGTCTTTCCAGCTGCTTGTGGTTGGTGAATATTACCTCCGGAGGCCCGGTGGGGAAGTACTGATATGGATTGAGCCCCTTCCTGATCATCTCCAGGCCTATCTCGGTGATCTCGCTGTCCATCTGGGCTAGGCTCTCCTGTATACGGATCACATCAGCGTGGTGAAGTTCCTCCATGTCCGTTGGGGGCCTGGGGGCTGGATTATCCTGAGCATGTCCGCTGGGACGTATATTGGCTGGGACATTCCGTCAGAACGCGGCCGGCGAGACGCGCCGTGACCGCGATTATTCTTCTTGCGCCCCATTTGCAGGACCACAGCTCCAGAACCAGGCAGAAGGCACAGGATGCAGCAACAAATTTTTATTTAAATAAATCAAAACAGAAAATAATTTTTACTTTATCAAAAAGAAAAAAAAGAACTCCCACATAGCATAACACTGAAAAGAGACTTGACTTGGCACTAGAAACTGACAGCAGGCAACAGAAGGCATTCAAAGGCAATTTCCCAGCAATCTAACCTGCAAACTGGAGCTACTTAAATAGCCCTAGAAAACAAGACACAGTTGAAACTAATAACACAATAGAGAGAGCCCAGGAGGGGAGGGCGAGGAAGCTGAGTGCCTCAATGACGCCCTCTGGTGGCGGAAAGATGGCAATACATGGCAGAGATCATGAAAATAGTATCCAAAACGTGTGATTTCCTTCTGTCTTCAGTTCTGAAGAAGCTCCCTGGGTAGGCAGCAAAACGTCTTCAACAAAATTTCCAGTCCAGTTGTCAGAAGGAAATCACACGCTTTGGATATGGGGTTGCATGAGTGCGTGTGGCATAGGCAGCTTGCACATCAGGAAAGGCACCGTCAATACAGAAAGGTATATTCAGGTTCTAGAACGAAATATGCTCTCATCTCGACATCGTCTCTTTCAGAAAATACCTTGCATTTTTCAACATGATAATGCCAGACCACATGCAGCATTAGTTACAACATTATGGCTGCGTAGGAAAAGGATCCGGGTATTGAAATGGCCAGCCTGCAGTCCAGATCTTTCACCTATAGAGAACATTTAGTGCATCACAAAGAGGAAGGTGCAAGAAAGAAGGCCCAAGACAGTTGAACAGTTAGAGGCCTGTATTAGACAAGAATGAGACAGCATTCCTCTTTCTAAACTTGAGAAACTTGCCTCCTCTGTCCCCAGACGTTTGCAGACTGTTGTAAGAAAAAGAGGGGATGCCTCACAGTGGTGAAAATGGCTTTGTTCCAACCTTTTTGAGATTTGTTGACACCATGGAATTTAAAATGAACATATTTTCCCCCTAAAATTATACATTTTCTCAGTTTAAACTTTTGACTTGTCATCTATGTTCTATTCTCAATAAAATATTGAAATTTGGCACATCCACATCCTTGCATTCAGTTTTTATTCACAACTTTTTGGAATCCGGTTTGTACATACAAATAAATAATGTAGGAGAGCTGTGGCTAATTCTGTAAGACATCCGGTCAATACTGTACTTGTAAAACTGCACAAATTGTGCCAGATGCTACTCTATTTTTAAATTAAATGTCATCACACTGAATATTGAATTAGTGTCATTAATGACTGTTTACTGTGCTTTATAGAATTTTTATGTAGAGATCTTTATGTAATGTATTTATTTATATGTTAAAAGAAGGCATCTAGACGGGGTTGGTGGCATAGTGATGATGAAAAAGAGTGGTTCAAACACCCCCCACCACCACCATCACCATTGCGCTAAGATCCTTTGGTTGCACCTAAAACATTTGCACAGTACTATATATTTGCAGTTCAACAGTCAGAATCTATTTTAAATCATTACTTTCTCACTAACAATGCATGTTATTGCAAATATATACACATCACCACATTATCATATTACGCATATTTTTTCATCAACTACTGCTCAGTTTTATTTAAACCTCACAGAATTATCAATTTGTAGATGTTGAGTTCTCTGCATGTTCTAATGTTAAGTTTGGTGTTCCAAAAGGTTCTGTCCAAGGTCTGCTGCTTTTTCTCTCCCGTTGGTTAATATTATTCTTGAACATGGTATTAGCTTTCATTGTTATGCTGTTGATACACACATATATTTTTGCAAAGCCAGATAAAAGACACCAGCTTAATAAAGTTTATAATTGTGTAAAGAACATTAGACACTGGATGCTTACTAACTTCCTTTTATTAAACCCTGAGACAGTACTTGTACTCATATCACATGTAACTAAAAATAAGGTTTCTGTTATGTTTTAGTTTCATTATATGTAGTGCTGAATTACATTGGTATGATTATTGACCCCAGTGTTTCATTTGAAGCTTATGTAGATAATATTACGAGTATAAGAGTTCTGACTAGAAACAGCAGATATGAGCACATCACCTCTATCCTATTTAAACTGAAATGGCTCTCAACTAAACTTAAAATCAAATATAAATTGCTACTTTTAACCTATAAAGCACACTCCCCATTATCTTAAAGAAATTATTGTTTTTTATGATCCAAAACACACCATTAGATCAAAAGTTGCAGGCTCATCATCACCATCATCTTCTTCTTCCACTTAATCCGGGGACCAGACGTACCTCTCCCCAGCCACTTCCTACAGCTCTAACAGGGGAAAACCGAATCGTTTCCAGACCAGCCGAAGGACATAGCGACCCTCTAGCCTGTTGTAGGTA
Organism: Euristhmus nudiceps; assembly: GCA_030068295.1. Lineage (NCBI taxonomy): Eukaryota > Metazoa > Chordata > Actinopteri > Siluriformes > Plotosidae > Euristhmus > Euristhmus nudiceps. The sequence goes on along the minus strand of JAQNCB010195203.1, from coordinate 6,432 downwards.
AACGTTAGGGTCTCTTCCTGGATAGACATGCCCAAAACACCACACCAGAAAGGCGTTCGGGAGGTATTCTAACCAGATACCCAAGCCACTTCAACTGGCTCCTCTCAATACGGAGGAGTAGCGGTTCTGCTCCAAGCCCCTCCCAGATGGCTAAGCTTCTCACCCTATCTCTAAAGGAGAGCCCTGCCACCCAGTGAAGGAAGCTCATTTCAGCTACTTGTATCCGCGATCTTGTTTTTTCAGTCACTACCCAAAGCTTGTGACCATAGTTGAGGGTTGGAATGTAGATCGACTGGTAAATTGAAAGCTTCGCCTTGCGGCTCAGCACCCTCTTCACCAGGGCGGACGGTACAAGCTCCGCTTTACTCCAGAGGCTGCAGAGATCCACCTGCCGATCTCCTGCTCCATCCTTCTCTCACTCGTGAACAAGACCCCGAGATACTACAGGACCTTTTTCCAGACCCGGATGGTGCATTCCACCCTTTTCTTGCTGAGAACCATGGCCTCGGACTTGGTGGTGCTGATTCTTATCCCGGCAGAGTCACACTCGGCTACGAATCGTTCCAATGAGAGCTGGAGGTACCGGATTGATAAAGCCAAAAGGACAACTTCTTCCGCAAAAAGCAGAGACGTGTTCCTTTGGCCACCAAACCAGAACCACTAAATGCCACGGCTGTGCCTATAAATTGTATCCATAAAAATTATGAACAGGTTCAGTGACAAAGGACGGCCTTGGTGGACTCCAACCCTTACTGGAAATTAATTCGACCTGTAGTTAACAATACGTACCAAGCACTGGCCAATCAGTGCCGCGACCAGGACGAAAACCACATTGTTCCTCCTGAATCCGACAGTCAACCATTGGTCGGATCCTCCTCCCCAGTACTTTTCAGGGAAGATTGCATCCACTCCTGGAGCCCAACCACCGAGGAGCTTTTTTACTACCTCAGCAACATCAGCCCCAGTGATGGGTGGAAACCCAACCAAACCCCTTGGGTCTTCCTCCTCCACAGAGGGTGTGTTCGTGTGATTGAGGAGGTCCTTGAAGTATTCCTTCCATGCCCAAACAACATCCCCAGTCGAGGTGAGCACCTACCCACTTCCATTGTATACAGTATTTGTGGAGAACTGCTTCGCCCTCCTGAGGCATTAGATGGTGGTCCAGAACCTTTTCAAGGCCAACCAATAGTCACTTTCCAGGCCCTCACCAAACTCCTCCCATGACCAAGATTTTGCATTGGTGACAGCTTGGGCTGCAGCACATTTGGCCTGCCAATACCTGTCTGCTCCCTCGGGAGTCCCAAAGGCCAATAAGACCTGGTAAACTTCCTTTTTCAGCTGGAGGGTCCCCTTCACCTCAGGTGTACACCACTGGGTAAGGGGGTTGCCACCACGACAGGCACTGATGACCTACCGGCCACAGCTATGGGCTGCCACATCAACAATGGAGGCACGAAATATGGCCCATTCAGATTCCATGCCCCCACCTCCTTCGGGATGTGGCTGTCTCTCTGCCAGAGGTGGGAGTTAAAGGCCCCTCTGAAAGCAGGCTCCACCAAATGTTCCCAAGAGATCCTAGCTACATGCTTCGGTCTACCAGATCTGGAGGGAATTCTCCCCTGCCATCGGAGCCAGCTCACCACCAGGTGGTGATTGGCTGACAGCTCAGTTTCTCTCTTCGCTTGAGTGTCCAGAACATGCAGCCAGAAGTCCAGCGACACGACTACAAGGTCGATCATCGAACTGCAGCCTAGGGTGTCCTGGTGTCAAGTGCACTTATGGACAGCCTTATGTTTGAAAATGGTGTTTGTGATGGACAAACAGTGATGAGCACAGAAGTCTAACAACAAAACACCATTCGGGTTCAGATTGGAGAGGCTGTACCTACCACACCCTTCCAGGTCATATAGTCGTTGCCCACATTGGCATTGAAGTCTCCCAGGACAAAGAGGGAGTCCCCCGGGGGACTCCAAAAAGGGTGGGTACTCTGAACTGTCACTTGGTGGATAAGCACAAACAACAGTCAGGACCAACCCCCCACCCGGAGGCAGAGGGAGGCTACCCTTTCATCAAACCGAGGAGAACCCCAACATGTGGGCAACAAGGATGCCCACTCAGGCTCGGCGCCTTTCCTCATGAGCAAAACCTGAATGAAATAAGGTCCAACCCCTCTTGAGATGGGTGGTTCCAGAGCCCAAGCTATGCGTTGCGTTGAGTCTGACTATATCGTTGGTATTTTTCAACCTCACTCAACAGCTCAGGCTACTTTCACACCAGAGAGGTGACATTCCATGTCCAAAGAGTCAGTGTCAGTAGCCGAGGATTGGTCCAACAGACCCGATACCTTCGGCTGCCACCCAAATCACAATGCAGCTGACCCCTATAGCAATTCCCACAGGTGGTGGGTCCATGGCTGGGTGGACCCATCTCTCCCTTTTTGGGCTGAGCCCAGCTGGGCTCCATGAGCAGAAGCCCAACAACCAGGTGCTTGCCTTCATGCCCCACCCCCAGGACTGACTCCAGAACGGGACCATGTTGACCCATGTCCGGACAAGGAAAACTGTGTCCTCTGTTTTTTTTTCTATATAGGAGTATCTTGAACCGGGCTTCGTCTGGATCTTCACCTCGGACCTGTTTGCCTTGGGTGACCCTACCAGGGGCATAATGCCCCCGACAACATAGCTCCTAGGATCATTAGGACATGCAAACCCCCTCCACCACGATAAGGTCTCAATTCAAGGAGGGGCTTTTAGGGTTCCTCAGATATAAATATCAGGTTTTACATAGTAATATACAGATGAATACAAAAGACTACAAATATTATTATTATTATTATTATTATTATTATGGAAGCAAGCCCACCTGAAGCCCTTAATGGGGTACTGTTTGCAGATGTAGCACCTAGCTTGGTGCTTGGCAGATTCAGCCATGGTGATCCGGTGCAGTAGAGCAAGCCACACCAAGGACTGTGGCTCCAGATTCACCCACTCCAGGAAGTGAGTTACTTCAATAGATGGTTTATCTGGGGCCTTGAGAGAGTATGACAAAAATATATATATATATATAAGACAACATGATAAATTCATAAATAGATTCAATTTATATTAGTCAAACAATAATAAGTACAATACTACTACTACTTTTCTTTCGGCTTCTCCCCGCAGGGGTCGCCACAGCGAATCATGTTTTCATCCATCCCTGTCCTCTTGTCTCACACCAACTAACTTCATGTCCTCTCTTCATCCATGCATCCATGCATTCTCTTTGGTCTTCCTCTAGGCCTCTTCCCTGGCACTTCCAACATCAGCATTTTTCTACCAATATATTCACTATCCCTCCTCTGTACATGTCCAAACATGTCAGTCTGGCCTCTCTGGCTTTGTCTCCAACACATCCAACATGCGCTGTCCCTCTGATGGACTCATTCCTGATCCTGTCCAACCGCCTCACTCCCAAAGAGAACCTCAGCATCTTCATCTCTGCGACCTCCAGTTCTGCCTCCTCTTTTCCTCAATTGCTTGCAGACTCAAATAACTCCCAGGGATGCTACTCAGCACTAAAAGAAATCAATGGCCCTCACACAAATACGGTTCACCAGTGAAATCTGCTGATGGAAGCGAGCAATACACAATTTGGGAAGCAAATCCAACCAATGTAAGGAACACTTCTGTCTCTATTTCTATACTCAACTAGGTAGGAAATGTTTACATAAATGCTACATGTCAACTGGCTGCTTCACCAATGAGAAGAATTGAATGATCCCATCATTATGGAAGAAGTTTAAAAGCTCTTAAATCTGTGAAATGTGGTAAAGCACCAGGTCAAGACGGAATTACAGCTGATGTTCAGAGACATGGTGGAGCATTGTGATCTGTAGTGAGAGTAAGGAACAGGTGGAGGGAAACCTCGAGAGGTGGAGGTATGCCCTGGAAAGGAGAGGAATGAAGATTAGCCAAACCAAGACGGAATACATGTGTGTGAACGAGAGGGACACAACCACTCCACTGCTATTATCTCTTCTGGATTTTTGTACCTGCTCGCATTAGATTCAAAATAATAATGCTTCCTACAAAGTCAAAAATGGACCTGCACCCACCTATCTCAAAGCACTTATCACACCCCGCATTGCACAGCATTCTCTCAGATCTTCTAGCACTGCTAAACTGGTTGTTTCCTTTACCGAGGGACAAGGAAGAAAATTCCTCTAAACTCTTCTTTTTTAAGTCTAAAAACCTACCTATTTTGTCAGTACTTAGATTAGTACTGTCACACACACACACACAACACACAACACACAACACCTACCCCCCAAGTTTGACAGGTGATATACTTAGTGTGTTGGCCCGATGTATGAGTACACTCACTATTCAAGTTACAACGTATGCGAGTTACAACCACCCGTACTTACGACCACTTCTAGCAGATGCCTAGTATGAGTTTACTGTATATGTCTGGCAGCGCAGCGCGTAAGATAGTTGTGGCAACCCGGCATCGCATACAACAGTTATGGCAGCACAGCATCTCACACTCACAGAATTCAACCAGTACACTCAGTGACTAGATACCGTCGCAGTAACATCTCTTTTATAGTACAATTTTACATTCATTTACTGTACACCATTAGCATGGCCCTCAAGAGGAAGTCCAATTCATCAGATGGCAATTCTATCAAAAAAGCAAGGAAGGCACTATCGTTGGAGACGAAGATGAAAGTGATAAATCAGTATGAAGGAAGAAAAAAGTAAATTCAATCGCTTGAGATCTCCATGTCTCCCACTCCACGGTGTCTACAATTTTAAAGGACAAGGACCACATTAAGGAAGACGTGAACGCAGCAGCCCCAATTAAGTCAATTATCATCACAAAACAGCTTAGAGGACCAATTGCAGTGATGGAAAAGTTGCTATACACATGGTTGGAAGATAACAGGCAAAGACATGTGAGAGTGATGTTGCAAGCAGTGCAAACTACGGCTACAAGTTTATTTTTTCCACAGGCCTTTGATGGTCTGAACTGCATGCTCTGCTTCTCCATTTGCTCGAGGGTAACTTGAGCTGTTTGTGACATGCATGAACTGGTAGTCTTTTGCAAAATGCCGAAATAGCTCGGATGAAAACTGCGGAACATTATCGGATATAACAGTCTCTGCAATTCCATGTCTGGAAAAAGCCCTGTTAGGGGCCGCGCTAAGCGTGTTAGCATTAAAGCTAAAATCGTTAGCGCACCCGCTGGAGAAAAGAGGAAAATCCATGAGCAGAACTTAGCAGACGGCCAGAAGATGAAATGAAAGAACAAAAAACTCTTTTATTGAAAGGGGCAATTCCGGAATGCAGACTGTAATGCACAACTGACAGACTCTCACTGTAAACCGAGAGAACATAAACAAACCCTGGCAGTCTAAGGAACCGGAAAAGCCAAACTAGAGTCCTTCCCTCTTAAAAGGGCTAAAGGCACATAGACACAGACCAACAGAACTAAACTGAGCACTAACAGAAAAACTCGGAGAATAAACAGAAAATCATGCGGAGGTAAATCCGAACATAACCCGTGATAAATCAGAACTGAAGCAGAGCATGAACAGAATTAATGCAGAGGATCCGACAAGGACTTGTAACCTCGTGGTTTATAGCCCTCTTAATCTCACACAGCTGATAACAATAACCTGGTGTGGTGGGGTGCGCCACATCATGCCACACCATGGCGGAATCATGCCACACCATGACAGTACCCCCCTCCCTTCAAAGACCACCACCTGGCGGTCTAACTGACCAAACCAACCCAGGAAACCAGCCATGACCACCTACAATTTTAAATCAAAGGTAAGCTTTTTTCCCCCATTATAAGGGGATAAATAGATAGTCCCACCAAACAGACCCACCCTCCAAAAGTCTCGGTCCAACAGTTCATGGTGGGGTGAGAGAAAAAGGAACAAAGACAAAAAAAAAATCCAAACCGCCCTACCGCCCTAAAGTCCACACTGAGTCACGGTGGCGGTTTGGGCTCTGGCGAGAACCATAATGTCCTGGAAACAGACGTGGAGCCTGAATTGTAGCCAGGATGGTGTGGTTAACCATATAGAAGGCGGCTGACAGGTCAAGGAGGACGAGATGAAAGGAAGAGCCATGGTCAGCTGCGACCAACAGATCCTTTGTGACCTGGACCAGTGCTGTTTCTGTGCTGTGAGCTTTGCAGAAACCAGATTGGAATTTTTCCATATACTGCTCTCAATGTAAATGCTCTTGGTGTACAAAGACAGTTTTTCTCAAGGATTTTTTGTCAGAAAGGGAAGGTTGGAGATGTTTCTGTAGTTTTCCAAAGTCCAAAGTGGGTTTTTTAAGGAGGTGTATGATAATGGCCGGGCAGCGGTGGCCTGATGGTAAGGTGCTGGATTGCTGATCCCAGGGTTGGGGGTTCAAGCCCCACTGTCAACAG
>JAQNCB010195092.1:0-15298 GCA_030068295.1 Euristhmus nudiceps | reverse complement strand
GTTTGCAGATGACATAACTGTGGCGGGTCTCATCAGCAACGACGATGAGACAGACTACAGGAGCGAGGTGAGCCGCTTGGCCTTATGGTGCGAACACAACAATCTCTTTCTGAATGTTGAGAAGTTGAAGGAAATTGTTGTGGACTTCAGGAGAATGCATTCCCAGCATGCACCCCTGACCATCAATGGGGCTACAGTGGAGAGAGTGAGCAGCACTAAGTTCCTGTTCACGTCACTGAGGACCTCTCCTCGACTACCAACACCAGTTCATTGGCCAAGAAAGCAAACCAGCGCCTTTACTTCCTCCGTAAACTGAGGAAAGCTGGAGCCTCAGCCCCCCATCATGTGCATCTTCTATAGAGGCACCATCGAGAGGGTCCTGTCCAGCTGCATCACGGTGTGGTACGGTGCCTGCCCTGCATCCTGCAGGAAGATCCTCCAGCACATCATGAGAAGATCATCGGTGCCTCTCTCCCCTCCCTGCAGCACATTTACACCACTCGCTTCACCCGTAAAGCCCTCTGCATCGCACCCACCCATTACACAGCCTCTTAAGCCTGCTGCCATCTGGTAGGAGACTGCAGAGCCTGAGGACCAGGACCAGCAGACTAGTAATAATTTGGGACAGCTTCATCCACCAAGCGGTCAGGATGCTAAACTCTCTCCCTGCTTTGCCCCCCCCCACACACACACACACACACACACACACTGATCTTTGACACCCCCACACCTGAACTTTTTTCACACCCACATGAAACCCATGCAAGCACAGAAAGAACATGGAACCTGAATAGCACACAACCACCTTATTCCACTGTACTACTTAAAACCAGATCATAGGCTCCAGTCTGTATTTCTGCACTACATCAGTATTTATTGCACCAACTTTAATTACCTTGTCTGTCTATTTATTACAATGGCTGTCTTTTGTAGTGTGTAATTTTTAAAAAAAATTTTGGCTGTTTTTGCACCATGGTTAGAGAGAACCGTAATTTCAATTCTCTGTATGTCTTGCATATACTGCAGAATTGACAATAAAGCTGACTTTGAACTACTGTACACGGTGGGGCATGTTCTTGCACTTCCACAGCCTGTATTAGAGCGGCCACACAGTCAAATGACAGTTCTTCTGTACATTGTTTCACCATTTCCTCCATATCAACTGGCATTCTAGAGAGACTGTCTGCATCAATGTTCTCTTTGCCTGGTCTGTACCTGATTGTAAAAATTATAGTCAGCCAGTTCAGCTACCCATCTGCAACCGGTTGCATCAAGTTTGGCACTAGACATTACATATGTAAGGGGGTTATTGTCACCGTATACAACAAATGAAGGGGCATAGTACAGGTAATCGCAAAATTTCTCAGTGACTGACCACTTTAGAGTGATAAATTCCAATTTTCCAGAATGAAGATGGTAATTTCTTTCAGCAGCAGTCAGTGTGCATGATCCATACGCTATTACTATTACTATTAGCCCCTTGCCCCTGGTACAATATTGCGCCCAGCCCTTGTCTCGATGTGGTAGTATGTAGAATAAAGGGTTGTGAGAAATCTGGGAACCCAAGTATGGGGGCTTAGCCAGACAAACAGTCAGCTTCTCCAGGACCTCCTGGTGCTGGTCTTCCCACACATTGGGTTGGTTTGAAGGGGCTCCTGTATGCTTTTTGTTCTTTCATGTCAAGTGCTTCTGGTCGTTCCAGTCTTGTGGCCCTGCACCCTTCAACAAGTTGTAAAGAGGCCCTGCTAACCTGGAGAAATTCTTTACATATTGCCAGTAATAACTGAGAAGTCCCAGAATGGTCCGCAACTGCCCAACAATAGCTGGTCTCTTATCTTTCAGAGCTATCACAGCAGCAGTGTAAGCTGGGTCTATTCTGCTCCCTTCAGCAGACACAATTCTCCCCAGGTAGCGCACCTCTGATTTAAAGACATCACATTTGCTTGGCATGAGCCCATAAGATCTTAACTGCTGCAGCACCTTTTGGACATGTTCCATGTGATCTTCAAAGGATTTACTAAATACCAATGTGTCATCTAAGTAAGGGACACAGATTTTATCACACAAGCCCACTAGACACTCCTCCATACACCTCAGGAACGCTGCTGGGGCATTCATTAACCCAAATGGAATTCTTACCAATTCATATAAGCCCCACGGTGTCACAAATGCAGTCAAGGTTCTACTCTCTTTTGACATAAAGCCTTGGTGGTAGGTCTTACCCTGGTCAAGTAATGAGAACCATGAGTTCCCACCTAAACTGTCAAGGATGTCTTGGACCCTAGGAATGGGCTGGCGGTCTGGATGGGTTTTTTTGTTTAGCTCTCTATAGTCTACACAAAGACATAGACTGCCATCTTTTTTTGTACGCATACAACAGGTGACTAATAAGATGTCGATCCAACCCTGGCCAATGAGGTCGTGCAGGTAGTCTTTTAGTTACTTATACAGGGGTTTAGGCACCAACAGGTAAGACCGCACAACATGGGCTGTATCTTTCAGGGATATTGACATTCTGAGACTGTCAATACACCGAATGTCATCATCTGAATGGGAAAATGAGGCACATTCTTCTTAGCATCTCACGAACTCTCGCTCTCTCAACTTCCCCCAAATGGCTTAAATCTACGGCCGGGTCCCATTTGTCATCCATGTCCTCTTCACTCCTAGACTGAACATGGCTCACTGACGTATGGCTTTGTCAGCATTGTTGGTCTAAAAGGTGCACCTTGTGTGCGGTGTCAATGGTGGTTTTGCCTGGCAAGACTCTCATGAGTTGAGGGGTTCTGTACATTCACCATTATGTAGGGAGGGGCACTTGCTTTTAACTGCACCACTGTTCCCCCAGTGCAGCTAACTGGGTTATCAAATGCAGGCCATGTCTCTCACGGTCTATGGTGAGAGGCATGTAAAAGAACCATTGCTGATGTTCGGCAAGAGTAGGCTGCAAAGCCGTCAGCATGTTTCTGCCCTGCGATGGCCTGGTAAGCTGTTCAGGGTGTACTCTGCCCTCGACCAGAGTTGGCTGAGATGGGCACCAGCCTTCCCCGCGACCCTAACTAGGAATAAGCAGTTTGGAAAATTAATGAATGAATGCACCACTGTTTCATTCAGTTCTCGCCCTTCTGGCCACTGGGCGTCAACATCTGTTTCAAATACTAAAGTGGTGTCTTCCTCCAGAGGGTTTGTTGACAGCCTGCACGCAACATGAGGGGATGTCAGCCTCGGGATGACCCTTCTTTCCCGTGTGGTCTTAACAGCATACTCTCAGGGCCATTACCCTGCGCATAGCTAATCACCAGGAGGACATCAAGTTCAACATCATTGACAGGTCCTTGCCATCACTCGTGTTGGGGTACCCATGGCTCTGCCAGCACATCCAATGGTCGACTGGTCCTCAGGGGTAGTTATTAGATGGGGCCATCGAGTAAAGCTCGGTGTCTCACCCCAGTGACTGGGGCTAGCTAAATGACAAGGGCTGCTCCCGTGCCCTGTGCCATGAAGTCAGTGCCCAGGGAAGACACAGCGGACTTAGTGGGGGTTCCTGAATATTACCACGATCTGAGGGAGGTTTTCAGTAAACACAGGGCAACCTCTCTCCCTCCACACTGACCTTTCAATTATGCCATTGAGTTGCGTCCCGGGGCCGAACTACCTAAGGGGCGACTGGATTCTATATCCGGCCCAGAGAGAGAGGCCATGAATGAGTATAAACAGGACTCTGAAATCTGGACTTATCTGCCCCTCATCTTCCCCTTTGGATGCAGGGTTTTTCTTTGTGGCCAAGAAGAACGAAACCCTCCGGTCGTGCCTAGACTACGCACTGCTTAACAGCATAACCCTAAAGAACCATTACCCCCTACTACTTATGACGTCCGCCTTTGATCAATTACAATCTGCTAAGACATTTACCAAACTGGACTTACGAAATGGAAGGGTCACCCAAGGCAAACAGGTCCTAGATGAAAGTCCAGACTAAGCACGGTTCATGACTACCTCCATGGGAAGGAAAAACACAAGTACACAGTTTCCCTTGCCCAGACATGGGTCGCCAGGGTTCCCCCTGGAGCCAGGCCCGGGGGAGGGGCTCAAAGGCGAGTGCCAGGTGGTTGGGCCCAGCCCGAAAGGGATACATGGGTCCACCCTCCCATGGATCCACCATCTGTGAGAGGGGCCATGGGGGTTGGGTGCATTGTGAGTTGGGTGGCAGCCGCATGCATGGGTTCTGTCAGACTGATCCTCGGCTACTGACTGACTCTTGGGACATGGAATATCACCTCACTGACATGGAAGGAGCCTGAGCTGGTGTGGAAGGTTGAGAGATACAGACTAGATATAGTCTGACTCACCTCGACACACAGCTTGGGCTCTGGAACCACCCATCTCGAGAGGGGCTGGACCTTATTTCATTCTGAAGTTGCCCGTGGGGAGAGGCAGCGAGGCGGTGTGGGCATCCTTGTTGCCCCCCGTCTTGGCGGCCATGTGTTGGGGTTCTTCCCAGTTGACGAAAGGGTAGCTTCCCTCCGAGTGGGGGGGATGGGTCCTGACTGTTGTTTGTGCTTATGCGCCAAATGAAAATTCAGAGTACCCACCCTTTTTGGCATCCTTAGTGGATGTGTTGGAGAATGCCCCCCTGGGGACTCCCCCGTTATTCTGGGAGACTTCAATGCCCACATGGGCAATGACAGTGTGCCCTGGAAGGGTATGATCGGTAGGTACGGCCTCTCCGATCTGAACCCAAATGGTGTTTGGTTGCAGGACTTCTGTGCTCGTCATGGTTTGTCCATCACCAACACCATGTTCGAACATAAGGGTGTCCATAAGTGCACTTGGCACCAAGACATCCTAGGCCGCAGTTCGAGGATTGACTTTGTAGTCGTGTCACCGGAATTGTGGCCGCATGTTCTGGACACTCGGGTGAAGAGAGGAGCTGAGCTGTCATCCACCTCATGATCGTGAGCTGTGATCAGCCCCTGGTGGCGAGTTGGCTCTGATGGCGGGAGAGTCTGCCCTCCAGACCTGGCAGGCCCAAATGTGTAGTGAGGGCATCCTGGGAACGTTTGACGTCTCCTGTCAGAGGGGCCTTTAACTCCCACCTCCGTCAGAACTACAACCACATCCCGAAGGAGGCAGGGGACATGGAAACCCAATGGGCCATGTTTCGTGCTTCCATTGTTGAGGCAGCAGCCCATAGTTGTGGCCGGAAGGTCATCGGTGCCTGTCATGGCGGTAACCCCCGAACCCAGTAGTGGACACCTGAGGTGAAGGGGCCGTCCAGCTGAAAAAGGAGTCCTACTGGGCATTGTTAGCCTGTGGGACTCCAGAGGCAGCAGACAGGTACAGACAGGCTAAACATGCTGCAGCTCGAGCTGTCACTGATGCAAAATCTTGGGTGTGGGAGGAGTGCGGTGAGAGCCTGGAAAGAGAGTATCAGTTGGCCTCGAAAAGGTTCTGGACCACCATCCGGTGCCTCAGACAGGGGAAGCAGTTCTCCACAAATACTGTTTACAGTGGAAGTGGGGAGCTGCTAACCTCGACTGGGGATGTTGCTCGACGACGGAGGTGGAAGGAATACTTCAAGGACCTCCTCAATCCCAACAACATGCACCATGTGGAGTGGGAAGACTCTGGGTGTTTGGGTGGGGGTCCGCCCATCAGTGGGGCTGAGGTCACCGAGGTAGTCAAAAAGCTCCTCGGCTGTCGGGCTCCGGGGGTGGATGAGATCCGCCCTGAATATCTCAGGGCTCTGGATGTTGTAGGACTGTCTTGGCTGACATGTCTCTGCAACATCGCGTGGTCATCGGGAGCTGCACCCCTGGACTGGCAAACCGGTGTGGTAGTTCCCCTTTTTAAAAAAGGGGGACCGACAGGTGTGTTCCAATTATCGGGGGAAATCACACTCCACGGGCCTACTCGGGAAAGTCTATGCAGGGGTACTGGAGAGGAGGATTGGACCGATGGTTGAACAATGTGGTTTTCATCCTGGCTGCAGCACTCTCGACCAGCTCTATACAGTCTACAGGATCCTGGACGGGGCATGGGAGTTTGCCCAATCTGTGCACATGTGTTTTGTGGACTTAGCCCGAGGGACACTGTCGAAAACCTTCTCTATCTTGTGGGGTGTGCTCCGGAAGTATGGGGTACCGGACCCGTTGCTACGGGCCATTCAGTCTCTGTAGCACCAGAGCCACAGCTTGGCCCGCATTGGTAACAACAGGTTGAATTCGTTTCCAGTGAGGGTTGGAGTCTGCCAAGGCTGTCCTTTGTCACAGATTCTGTTCATAATTTTTATGGACAGAATTTCTAGGCGCAGCCGTGGCGATGAGGGGTTCTGGTTTGGTGGCCATGGGATCTCGTCTCTGCTTTTTTTGCGGATGATGTTGCTTCATCAAGCCCGGACCTCCAGCTCAGCTCTCATTGGAGCAATTCGCAGCGGAGTGCGAAGTGGCCGGGATGAGAATCAGCACCTCCAACTCCGAGACCATGGTTCTCACCCAGAAAAGGGTGGAATGCACCCTCCGGGTCTGGAATGAGGTCCTGCCCCAAGTGGAGGAGTTCAAGTGTCATGGGGTCTTGTTCATGAGTGAGGGAAGAATGGAGCAGGAGATCGACAGGTGGATCGCTGCAGCTTCTGCTGTAAAGCGGAGCTTGTACCGGTCCGTCGTGGTGAAGAGGGAGCTGAGCCACAAGGCAAAGCTCTCAATTTACCAGTCGACCTACGTTCCAACCCTCATCTATGGCCACGAGCTTTGGGTAGTGACTGAAAGAACAAGATCGCGGCTACAGGCGGCTGAAATGAGCTTCCTTTCCAGGGTGGCGGAGCTCTCCCTTAGAGACAGGGTGAGAAGCTCAGCCATCCGGGAGGAGCTCGGAGTAGAACAACTGCTCCTCCGCGTTGAGAGGAGCCAGTTGAGGTGGCTCGGGCATTTGGTGAGAATGTCCCCGAACGCCTCCCTGGTGTGGTGTTTCGGGCATGCCCAACCGGGAAGAGACCCCGGGGTCGACCTAGAACATGCTGGAGGGACCATGTCTCTCAGCTGGTCTGGGAACGCCTTTGTGTCCCTCGGGAAGAGCTGGAGGAAGTGGCTGGAGAGAGGAACATCTGGACTTCACTGCTTAAGCTGCTGCCCCCACGACCTGACCCTGGAGAAAGCGGCAGAAGATGAGCCTTACGAAATGATTTTCACCTGGTTTGTATCTGGGGGGGGGACGGGGGACGGGGGGGGGGGACGAGCGGAAGACGGGGTTCAACACCACGTCGGGACATTACAAATATCTTTTCATGCCATTCGGTCTGGCTAACGCTCCCGGGGTGTTTCAGAATATGGTCAATTAGGTGCTGCGGGAATTTCTGGACAGTTTTGTGTACGTTTATCTGGACAATATCTTGATCTTTTCCGCAGACCTCATGAGCCACCAGAGCCACATCCGCCAAGTCCTGTCGAGTTTACTCCAGCATCACCTGATCGTTAAGGTGGGGAAATGTGTCTCCATGCCAAGTCTGTACTGTTCCTGGGCATCCTCATAACCCCTGGATTGGTACAGATGGACCCAGCTAAAGTAAAAGCCATTGCAGAGTGGCCAGTTCTGGGTAACTGTAAGAAGCTGCAGCAATTCCTAGGGTTTGCCAGCTTCTACTGTCGGTTTATCCGGAATTATAGTACCGTCTCTGCACCTCTTCATACACTAACATCTCCCAAGTCTGTCTTTCAGTGGACGCCGGCAACGCAGGAGGTGTTCGACCAGCTCAAGAAGCTGTTCACCTCAGCTCCCATCCTCACATTTCCCGATCCGTCTAGATAATTCGTACTCTAGGTGGATGCTTCCAATGTGGGAGTTGGAGCACTGGGACAGGACCACTCCGAGCGAGATGGCAAGATGCACCCGTGCACCTTCCTGTCCAAGAAGTTATCCTGGGCAGAACAAAACTATGCCGTGGGCAACCAGGAGCTTCTGGCAGTGAAGGTGGCAGTGGAGGAGTGGCGGCATTGGCTGGAGGGGGCGCAGCAGCCCTTTGTGGTCTGGACAGACCACAAAAGACTTACAATACATCCATCAGGCTAAGAGATTGAACTCCGACCAGGCACATTGGTCTCTGTTTTTTAACAGGTTTCGATTCTCTTTGTCCTACAGGCCAGGAACGAAGAACACCAAGCTAGATGCTCAGTCTCATTTGTTTGATCCCGAACCTAAAGCCAAGGAACCCGAACCGTTCCTTCCATGACACTGTGGTTGGAGCCGTGTCCTGGCCCATAGAAGTTGAGGTAAGGCGTGCCAATAATGTGAACCCACCTCCTGATCGTGGCCCGGCTAACCATCTGCATGTGCCGGCAGAGCTAATGTCACGGGTCATTCATTGGGCTCACTCTTCCCACCTCACCTGCCATCTGGTGGCTACTCGAACCCTTTTTTTCATTAAGCAGCATTTCTGGTGGCCTGCCATGTTCTGCGATGTAAAAGAATATGTAGAGGCTTGTCCGGTGTGCGCTAGGAGCAAGTCTATGTCCCAAGCACCGGCAGGCCTCCTACATCCTCTGCCAGTTCCCAGCTGTCGGTGGTCAAACATCGCCCTGGACTTCACCACTGGCCTGCCGGCATCCAGGGGAAACACTGCAATCCTTACCGTGGTCGACAGGTTCTCAAAAATGGTGCATTTCTTTGCCCTGCCCAAGTTGCCGTCAGTAAAGGAGACGGCCGAGATCATGTTCGACCAGGTATTTAAGCTGCATGGTTTCCCCACGGACATTGTTTCTGATCATGGTCCCCAGTTTGTGTCCAGGTTCTGGAAGGAGCTGTGCAGACTCGTCTGGACACCACCCATAGTCGAACGGACAGATGGAGCACCTGAATCAGGTTCTGGGGACCTGCCTGTGCTGCTTAGTGGCACAAAACCCGGCCTCATGGAGCAGACATCTTCCTTGGGTCGAGTTTACATATAACACTCTACTCTCATCAGCCACCACCATCTCTCCCTTCCACTGCGTTTATGGTTACCAGCCCAAGGAGTTTTTAGAGACTGAGAGGGAAGTGGTGGTACAGTCGGCTTCTGCCTTGGTCCGGCACTGTCGGCGGGTGTGGGAGGCCAAGCGCCGGATCCTTTCCCGTACCACAAGACGCATGATACGAACAGTGGAATCGACATCGTAGGCCAGCACCCAGGTTCCGAGTAGGGCAGAAGGTCTGGCTGTCCACTCGAGACCTGGCCCTCTGAGGTACCTCGAAGAAGCTGGGCCCTGCTTCATAGACCCGTACCCGGTGGAGAGGATCATCAACCCTGCTGCTGAGGGTCCAACTCCCACGCTCCCTCAAAGTACATCCCACGTTTCATGTGAGCAGGATCAAGCCGGCCAAGTCCAGCATACTGGTACCCGCTACGCAACCCCCCCCCCGGCTCATCGAGGGAGCTCCGGCCTATACTGTTAGGAAGCATAGGCAGTATCTCGTGGACTGGAAGGGGTATGGCCCGGAGGAACAGTTGTGGGTCCCCAGTTGGGACATCTTGGACCCCTCCCTGATCCAGGAATTCCATCGGACCTATCCGGAGATCCCTGGCCCGTCTGGAGACGGTCCTTAAGGGGGTGTCATGGTGCTGCTGATGAGATGAGTGTTTTCTGTTATTTTCTCCTTATTTGTCTCTGCTTTGTGTACCTTGGGGCTGGTTCTTTTATTTTGAAGTATGTTCTTGTGTTTCATTTCCGATTTGGCAGCGCTTCCGGGTTGGCTCATCAGCAGCGCCACGCTTCATTATGCACAGCTGTGCTTTATTTATCTGTCTATTTAAATGCTGCTTTTTTGTTTGTTTTTTGTCAACACGTCTGCGTTTGTCTGTGTCGTTGACTCTGTTCCTACATTATTCTGTCTGGAAGTGCATGCTGTTTTGTGATTGCCCTCACCACGGGCAGCATGCTTGTTTATTTTCTTTTGGTTCTTTTAGCTGTATAATATGCTTGGTGAGAGGGCTTTGGATGTTTGTTGGTTTCATTTTTACTTTTATGGATCCATGGTTTTCTGTTCAAAACTTTTGAGAATATAGAAGTGAAAAATACACACTGCCTCTTCTCATCAACAATATAGAGTGGTGTGTTTCATTATAAAAGTGATAGTGAAAACTGGCTTGAGGTAATAGACTGTGTGATCGACACAGGGCCATCTACTGACGAGACACTGTCCACGGCAATGTCCGGATAGAGTTTTTTCCGACACTCGGCAAGAGAATTTCGGTAGGTTTCTAATTTTATCATTTTTATTTTAACGTTTATTTTTTTATTTTTTTTCCCCCTTTATGTTTATTTTATGGATCCATTTTTAAATGTGTTTATTGTTAAGAAATATTGGGGTTACAAACACTGCCTCTTCTCAATTCATACACAATAGTATTTGTGAACATTAAGTTAGTGAGTGCTGCCTATATTAACGGGGACTGTAATAGACACAGGACTAAAATATGATGATACTTTCCACGGCAATGTTCGGATAAAGTTTTTTCTGACAGATACAGCACTTATTATTCAAGCACTTCAAACTCAATAATTATCATGATTTAAGGCAAATAATATTTGAACTTACTTGTGATCGGTTCTTTCTTCTAGTGAGATCCCTGCTACCCCACCCCCCTAAAATTTTCTCCTCGGATTTATACGATTTACAGAAATGACACTTAACATAAATACGGCGGAAATCCACGGAAAATTACGATCCATGTAGCACTCAGTAGTGAGCCAGCATAAATTTGAACGCTTTAGCACACAGCAAGTAAATGTCCGGTAACTAAAGTGTGGCGGACAGAACCCATTCTTATAGCTCTTGACATGATAGAGCTAAAAAGTAACTGAATAACTCACCAAACTACTGTCGGGCAATATACAACCATTCACACTCCCACCAAGGGGCACTTTGGAACAGCCAAATGGCCTACTGTGGATGTCTTCCTCGGATAAGAGGAACTCTAACTCTTCCTTCCTGTCGTTCCTTGGATAAACTTTCCTCAGACACCGTGCACCTTGGTGCCATATTTCCCCAACTTCCTCGTTCCCATTTTGTTTCTGTATGACACATTTGCTTGATTTCCTCCTGTCCAGGTCAACAGGAAACGCTTCATTTTTCACCCTCTGTTCTCATTTTACACACAGGGAGGAGAGAGAGAGAAAAAAAAAACCCCTCCATTGGGTTTTTGGCTTCAAGTGTAGATAAATAAAATTTGAAGCCAAAAACCAACAGGAGCCTTTTCTTTTCTGTGCTGGAGGTGGGTGTGGTGGGGGATGCCAGTATTATATTGTTATGTCTGTTTTATTTGAGATTCGATTTGAAGTTAACAGTCAGCACGAAATTACACGAATTACATTTAGACATATTCGACAGTGCCGTAGAAGGAGGGGGGGGGGGGGTCTGATGTGGAATTATTTTTATTTTTAATTAAATGCAGTGTTTTGTGTTCAGTCAAAATTACTGGAAAATACAGAAGTTCATTCCAAGTTCATTGTCCAAGCCAATTAATCCTAAACAGGGTCGCAGGGAGGCTGATGCCCATCTCGGCCGACTCTGGGCTAGGAAGGGGGGATTTAAAAAAAAAAAAAAAAAAAAAAAAAAAAAAAAAAAAGGCTTATTAGCACAGGACTGTTTAAACAGAAGGGAAAAATCTGCATTTTGAAAGAGATTACAGTAAAGCACCCGATTTGTTTATAGTCTGAGCATGACCAGTTTCTTCTGAGGAAACAGCACTCCCAGGTGGCTTAAAATTTAAATCTCCCTTGAGCAGTAGATTGCAATCCAGAGGGTTTAGACAAAGTCATACACCTATTGCCAGCCTTTTTCACTGAAATGCACAGCAACAGTCGACATTTCAATCCAGGACTACTTGTCATATAATCCCTATAACTTTATAATATAATATTTTCGGTTCAGTATTCTGCCAAGATGATATATTTAAGTCACATTCATTTAAATAGCACATGTAAAAACAGATGTGCTGTGCAAAAAAAAAAAATAAATAAATAAATAAAAAAACATAATAGAAGTAAAACTTCGAATGAAGACCAAGACGACAAAGTATTAAACAATACAGGGTCATAACACAACAGATTAACAATGGAGAGCCTTTTTCAAAGACTCAGGCACCCCGTGATGCGCATGATCCCAGATTTCGCTCAAACTTGGGTGGTTTCATGTACCCACCCAACCTATGAAAATCCCCAATTTTTTTTTTCAATCTACTCCAGCCAGTCTTGGGTCTAGGGGTCATTCAAGTACAGCCCACCTATTAGGGACCCCCCAAAAAAGGACACTTCACAGGCCAGCTCTGCATTACTTTGATGGGGCAGCCATCATGGATCAGAAGCATTATGAATGTCCCGTGAAACCATCAAGTTTTACTGATTTTCTTAATATTTCAAATTGAAGGCGAGTCATAATCACGTTCCAGTTAGCGTAACATCCCAGGTATACAAAGTAACTGCTGCAAGTGTGTTTGTATTTTTGAAAGATTTTCAGTAACACTTCCAAGCACATGAATTAGCAACAAATGTAAGCAATACTGACACCCATATCATACTTAAAATCTAGAGATAGGACGACAACACCATAATATGACAGAGTGCATTCTTCCGTACAAAATAGCACCCTGTAACGCAACACCCTATTTACATCAACTTTCCATACAAAATACGGAGAATCCGTACTGGTAGACATTTCTGGAATAGACTAGCAAGTGATGGACACAGCACATAACTTTTGCTCCCTCGCACGGTTTCCCCACACAAAAACCTTTCAGATTAAAAGTGAGCAGTACAAAGCTAGTTACCTACAGGAGATCTGAGAGTTTCTCTCATATTCATCATCTATAACCCACCACAACAATTATTTTGGGGCAACAGGTATAGAACAGGGGAGACTCTTGCACATCATGAACCGGGAAGAGAAACACAAGTCTATAATCATAGGAAAAGCTAATCATTTCAAAAATGCAGACCCATTCACTGCACTCATTATCCTTAGAAATGTTCTGTGCACCGTCTTAAAGCGCAGGGTATTTACACGCAGCAATAATATCCTTATCCTCCATGTTGATGTGAGCGAATTGAACTAGTGTTCATTGTTTCCCGATGGAAAGTTTTGGTGAACTCCGTGTTTGGCCGCTTCCGTCAATCATTGGTATCCAAGCTCTAATTGGTGGTCGCTCAATTCACATCACGTGCGAGTTCAGCTCACTTAAACTCCACATCTGCACGTTTTGTGCCGTTTGACAATTTTTCCTCCCATCGCTCATTTCGCACACAGTCATTGACTTGGCATGGTCACTTATCACGCGTTGTTTCACATGCGAATGTAGCTCAATACGGCTTGGCCAGCAGCTTGAAGTGACAGAGGGAATGGTAAATCAAAGATGGCGAATCGAGTTAGGATGGTAACATTCTCTTGAAGTGAGTCTTTTGGGCTTTTTACAAGAGCCTACTGGCTCATCAGGTCAGTGCTTACCCTGGCTTCTTAGCGTAAAGCTAGGAGGAGTTCAACTTGACCGACGATGGTCTAGCGTTCAATCCAGGACATCTTCAAAGCATTTGAACTAGTACCCATTTGTTCTGGTGGGTGGCAAGTCTGTGGTTCAGACCTTACCCAGGGCTCTTAGCACAGTCGGGTCTAATGGGAACCTAATTTGAGATAGGACAGTTAAATTACTTTGGTTGCTGGTAAAATGTATTGCATCACAGTAATTGAAGAGCTATTTGGCTGAGCTGTTCAAATCAATGGTCACTTAGTTTCCACTAGACACCATTTCCCATCAGATCTGAACCTTCAAATTCAAAATACGCCGAGATGAAAGGCTGAAACATCTGCTCAAAATGAGTCACAACATGGCCTGACTCACATTGGGTTGTCAATGATTAAAGATGCAAACAGACAAGGCAGTCTCACACCCAACAAGACATTTACTACATCACATGACATGAACTTGCCAGCACTGGGTCTTTGTGATGTGATTCTTGCAAGAGAAGTTGCATTTTTCTGAGTGACTCCCCCTGCCTTTCTGCCAGCTGGAACTTCAGAACGGCCAGCCTGGATTGGCAGATCTGAAAGAGGAAGATGAACTGTTGGTCATCACAAAATATAAAATGGCTTTTCAGTTACAAAACTTTAAACATTCCTTCCCCACCCCTTGCTTGTTTGTTAGATTGTCCAATTAGATTTAAGGTACTTAAAAAAAAAAAAAAAAAAAAAGTTCAAGTCCGTGTTTCTACACAGTACATACACTAAAGCATAGTTTACTTGCGTTCAAGTAGCATGTACTATATTCTGAACAAGTACATTCACCATTAGTTATACAGAGTTTCACTTCTATCCGCACAGAGTGCACAGATATCAGACCTGTTTCTAATATTGCCAAAATACAAACAGGATTCCAAAAAGGTTGGGACAATACAAATTGTGAATAAAAACTAAATGCAATGATGAGGAAGTGCCACATTTCAATATTTTATTCAGAGTAGAATATGGATGACAGGTCAAAACTTAAAATGATAAATTCGATTTAAAGGGAAAAAACATGTTACCAGTAATTTTAAATTCCATGGTGTCAACAAATCTCAATGTTGGGACAGGTAGCAAGAAGAGGCTGGAAAAGTCAATTGCACTTATAACAAACAGGTGGAAGACCAATTACCACTAATGAGGTCCTTTGGCAACATGGAGTACAAAAAGAGCTTTTCAGAGTGGCAGTGTCTCTGAGAAGTGAAGTTTGGTAGAGGATCACCAATTCCCCCAATGTTGCACAGAAAGATAGTGACACTATCAGAAAGGTGTTTTCCAATGAAAAATTGCAGAGTTTGAAGTTATCATCTAGTGCATAACATCATTCAAAGATTTAGAGAATCTGGAACGATCTCTGTCAAGGCTGAAAAACCATACTAGATGCACGTGATCTTCGGGCCCTTAAACAGTACGGCACCACAAACAAGGATGCTACTGTTAAGGAAATCACAGAATGGTTTCTGGAAGTATTGCTGAGGCCATTGTCGGAGAACACACTCCACTGTCCCATCCATCATTGCCGGCTGAAACGCCACAGTACAAAAAACATGTCATCTAGACTAAAGAGGACAACCCATGTCGTCATGGGGGCTCAGTTGAGAAGCCTGCATCTGTGATGGTATGGGGTTGCATGAGTGCGTGTGGCATAGGCAGCTTACACATCTGGAAAGGCAATGCAGAAAAGTACATTCAGGTTCTAGAACAGGGGTGTCAAACTCATTCCCAAAAGGGCCGTGTGGCTGCAGGTTTTTGTTTCAACCAAGCAGCAGCACACCTG
>JAQNCB010193613.1:0-15483 GCA_030068295.1 Euristhmus nudiceps | reverse complement strand
AATAACGCGATTATTTCACTTTAAAATGATGCTTTATGAAATATAATTTTTCGCATTTCCCGCAGGGATGGGGGGGGACTTTAATTTTTCTCACAAGGTAGGTAAGAGGGTTACTAGAGCCAAACATCAAACTACACAGCAAAGTTTTGTAACTCTTCTTTTGATTTTCTAATATCACTTACCGTTTGTTTTTTAACTCCAAATTCTTCACAAACTCGGCAGAGAGCTCAAGGCTTGTAAACCCTGGTGCGCTCATCACACCTACTGGCCAAAATCTGAAAAAAAATCGGGCTGTCCATTCGAACCGAAATCCGTAAAATCGGGGTCCATACGAGCAAGGTTCAACTGAGTGTATATATATATACATACAGTTGAACCTCGCTGGTACGGACTAAAAGGGGTGATGGGGTGTCCTGAAGAGTGAATAGTCCGGTCGAGTGAAGTGTTTTTTTTTTCGGGGTGGGGCTATACTCTATACTGAATACTGTACAAGTAAAATCACCTCAAAATTCTGTAAAAGCACAGTAGTACTGAACATTTAACACCCAAATAATAAATTTATATTGTACCTGTACAGTAAATACATGTAATACATATAAAATACATAATACAGTAATTAATTTAACTGGTGTCTGAAAGGCTCAACAGCACTACGTGCTAGCAGTGTGGAGATAATGTCCGTCGCAGCTAGTGCCTAATGCTAGTGCGGCTGGCGCTTATTGCTAGCGTGGATACGACTAAATTATGGAGAAAATGGGGTGGAATGATTTGCACACATGAAATAAATTATTTATCTTTAACCATTTTATTTTTCATTTACCACCTTGCACCATGCTTTACAGGATTATCCTGGCTAGTCTCATTCCATGTGAAAATGGTGATGTTGTTTCTGGCACGGATCCTGTTCACCAGTAGCACACATCGAACCTCCACCCTGGCAGGCAGTGGAGGGTGCAGTCCTTGTTTTCCTGGGGGACAACTGTGCCGGTGTGAATAGTTCTTACCATGAAGTGTGTCGAGCCAGGCGGGGCCCACTCTTCTTTGGTAGGGGTTTACTCTCCCTCATGTGGCAGTTAGTGCCGTATTACTTGGCGAGCAGCAGCCCTTGACCCAACCTGGCTCTTGAGGCTCTCATACTCAATAGAGCATGTTTTAAAGGGGAAAAAATTAGATAAACCAGTAGTAAGTTAGCAATCCGACTCAAGAAGAGTTCTTTCATGCTCTGCCCACTCTTCAGGTAAAATTTATTTCAGTAATATTACATGAGATGGGACTTTATTGTATAAAGTACAGAGGGTGACATGGCAGCATAGTACTTTGCACGTATGCCTCATAGCACAATAGTCCTGGCTTCGAGTTCTGTGTGGACCTTGCATGTTCTCACCATGCTTGCATGGGTTTCCCTTCTGGTACTCCGGTTACTTGTTACAGTCCAAGGACATGCACGTTAGGGTAACTGGCTGTTCCAAGCTTCCCCTAGGTGTGGATGTGAGTGTTAGGGGTTGTGTGTGTTGCCCTGCACTGGGTGTTGTTTGAGATAGGCCGCAGCCTCCTCGTGATCCTAATAGTTGGATTGAGTGAATCAGTAAAGATTGAGTGAGAGAGAGCATGAGTCAGTGTAACAGCCTAACCTGAGCCTTTTGTCCAACAGTTCTACTTTAAAAAAAAAAAAAAAAAAACACAAATAATTAATACCAAGGAATTGATATCTTGGACATAGTAGAGTCAAATGTCCTGTTGATTTTTGCTCCATAAGGTAAACAGATCCTGAAAAAAACTGCACTTACTTTTGCTAACTGGTCAGCTAGCATACAATACCAGTCACCAGTGTGTCCTGACTTCTGACTGGTACTTATGTTCATGAGAACAACAGACACTATACTAGCACTTACATACTGAAATCACTTAACATACTGTTGGATGATACCCAAGTTGAGTGATCAGCCCATTGCGCTCTCATCACAACTTTGACTGCAGAAGGCTTTTCAGAGTTATGGGTACAGTGGATGACAGCATAACTTCAGGAGAACAAAAAACTGAGCCTGGTGAAGGAACAATTGTTTATTAGAGCTGATATAACACAGTACCAGTCAAATGTGTGGATACACCCACTCTTTCTAGCTTAGAGGTCATTTTTTCCATTGTGGCTTTTTTTGTATACAGTGGTACCTCGAGATACGAAATTAATCCTTTCCGGAGTGGCTTCAGCCAATAAGGGAAAAGGGAAAAAAATAACGCCATAATCTATTTTCGGCGAGGATGTACTGTCACGGGTCACTCAAGGGCGATTATGAGTGCGAATGTTCCTCTCCCCTAAACGCCAAAATCAAAGATTTCATCCCCATGGATCTCAGCCGAGATAATTGTGAACCAAGAACAGCTTTCTCCCCAGGGAGGGTTATCCCAAACCATAAACTAAAACAAAACTAAGGCTTGAGGAGAACTTTTAATGCCGGCCACGGCTGGTTTACCGATTCAAGAAGAGTGCATCACCCTGCACATCCGGCGACTCACCCGTGCACTGCATTTTTCCCATCACATCCGCTAGCAATCCACCAAATTACGTTCCGCCCCGTATCCGCCGTATTATACCTGTATGTGGGAAGGGGTCAATATTATACGGCCACCATTTATATATCATGACAAAATGTGCTGAAAGCCGTAAGATCTTCCTACCAATGACTTGAGATCCCCGTGAGTTGTACATTGGGGTGTCGTACAGCTGCTTAATGACAACAATTACTGTAAAATGGCCCTATGTATACCATCGGAAAGTTCCAAGGCAGCCTTACGAAAAACATAAGAACTCTATGGCCAACTTATGGCAGAAAATCACTTCATTTTCTCAAGAATACCTCAAGTTGCTCTTGCTAATGCAACGGCAGCCGTACCACCTTCATAAGATGGCTATAGGAAACTATGCCCTCCTCTACGAACTCCAGCTTTCGTAGGAACTGGGAGATTCGTACGAACCCATCGTTCGTAAGAACCTTTGTGACCATAGCATTACTTACGTGTTTTGCCAAAATCACGTCACACACAACGTGCCCCAGTGGAAGGCTCTAGGAAAATGTCACAAGCACAGTTTCTCAAGCATTCCACCAGGAGGCTCTGCGCGTGACATCATTTTGGATAAACAAAGGCTTCAGGTCTTCTCAATATGTTCAGTAAACGCGAATGTGAAGGGACTACAAATGTCAGTCTATCTGTTAAAGTAACACAATGGGGTCCAAAAAGCTCATAATGTTTTGTTGAGGTATTTTCAGAATAAACAGCATAAAAAACCCTCTCCAGATTCTAGTGTTATATTTAAAAGTATTTATTTATTATCTATTTATTATATTGTAACATTTTCTCTCCCAAAAATTTGAAGTCTAGATCTCAGTAAGGTAGATAATAGCATACATTATTTTGCATTTAATATTTTATGCTTCCGGAGAAAAAGTATTCTGATTACCTATTCCAGCCTCACTGTTTAATGGAAACATAAAACAAAAGGAAAGTTAAGTACGTGGATGGGATATAACCTCCACTGCAAAAAAAAAAAAAAATCCAATTTGTACCCACCAGCGACCATCTGCTCAGAAGAAGCAGGGTTTTTCAGTTGGGTAAATTTATCCTGCTTTTCTATCCAAACTCTACCAACAGTGTCTATATTTATTTCTGGTTAAAAAAAACAACATAATATAACTTACTGTCTTTGTCATGGTACTGCCTTTATGTTGGCGATTGTTGCATGCATGAAGGCAGGACCTGCCTGGGTCTGAAAACCTGCTAATCGGCTCGCACCGAGGTTTTGGGCTATTTTATAGCTCCTCCACCTTGGGGGAGGGCTGATTGCTAATCGGCGTCAGGTGCCGTATGCTTTCCAAGCACCAGGTTGCGGGGATGTCATTCCTCTTGGCGCGCTGAGCGGTACCGATCAGTTAGCTGGCTTCTCAGAGAAAAAGAAGAAAGAGAAAAGAGTATATATTTTCTTCTGAGTTTAAGAAATTAGGTTAGGGATTCGACTGGTCTGGTTCGGGGTTTCTCTGTTGAGATGGGAAGGAGCTGAACACGCAGCAGCCCTTTCTCATATAAGGAGATTCTTCCATGTCCAGGCAGCTGATTTCGTTATTCCCTTCAGGAGGTTTAGCACCGGCTGAGAGTCAAGCAGCGCGAGCTTTCTCCTCAAGCCTTAGTTTTGTTTTAGTTTATGGTTTGGGATAACCCTCCCTGGGGAGAAAGCTGTGATTGGTTCACAATTATCTCGGCTGAGATCCATGGGGCTGAAATCTTTGATTTTGGCGTTTAGGGGAGAGGAACATTCACACTCATAATCGCCCTTGAGTGAACCGTGACAGTACATCCTCGCCGAAAACAGATTACGGCGTTATTTTTTTCCCTTTTCCCTTATTGGCTGAAGTTCGCGACCCAACATGCAGCCACCTCCAAGTCAGAATGTGCTTGAGGGGCTGTTTGCACGAGTCTCTGCACAGGAGAATGCGATCAGCCAATTAAGCAATCAAGTTCTCCACACGGTACTGCCAAATCACAGGGGTGGTAGATGAGCTTAGTGGAAGAGTTCAGGTGGTCGCTGGCTCACTAAATGAGATTGACTGACAAACTAAATGTCAAAGTGAAAGACTCACCCTGTTGGGTGTAGAACTGGAACAATTAAGTTTGTTAACTAAAGAAAATGCAAAACAAACTAATGAGAGACTGAACTGTTAGGTGCAGTGATGGGGCAGCTGAATTTGCTCACGAAGCAAAATACTGACAAGCTATCCTCAGAGTTCACTGAACAAATGAGTGCTATCATGTCTGCCATTTCCTCAGTGACTCAAACATCAAGCACCCCACCTATCCATGTTTCCTCACCCCCTGATGTCCCACAATCACCACATCATGAACCTAAGATCCAACTACCCAATCGTTATGAGGGGCAAGTGGGTAAATGCCAGAATTTTCTGGCGCAATGTGAAATGTGCTTTCGTGCCCAGCCCTCAGCCTATGGGACAGAGGAAGCAAAAGTTTGTTTTATTATTTCTCTGTTGGCCGGCAGAGCCCTTGATTGGGTGGGGCCTTTAATTACCAACAAATTTCCAATCATTGACACATTGGAGAACCTGCAGAGAGCAATGATCTCAGTCTTTGATCACAACTTGAAAACCTCAGAGTCAGCAGATTGGGTAATGAACTTGCATCAAGGTCGTAGGAGTGTACTGGATTTTGCCATCATGTTCCGGCCTTGCGCATCAGGCACAGCATGAGCCGATGAGCTGTTAATGGTCATCTTTAAACGGGCTTTATCTGAGCCAGTTAGGGATGTGCTAGCTTTGGTTGAACCACCCATATCGTTTGATGCATTGCTGGAGACGGCCATCAGGGTGGATAATAGACTGCAGGAATAGAGCAGATCAGGGGTTTTTTATAAGAAAGGGTCTGTTTCAGCCAAGCCTGCACAAGGCGACTCTAGTCCCTCAGTAGCATGTGGGGCTGAGAAAGCGGAGAAGCCTATGCAGGTGGATGCTGTTGAATTTCGTAGATTCAAAAAACCCACCAAATATTGCACTCATTGTCAAATGTCAGGGCACACTAAAGGTAGCTGTCGCAAGTTAAATGACCAGTCCCACTGAGGAATCGAAAGGGGCCAGTGGGAATGGGAATAACTCCCTTTCGAACATTTATTCCGGGTTAAGTTGATGTGGGGCAATCGGGAAATGGAGATCAAAGCCTTTTTAGATTCCGGGGCAGCGGAATGTTTTGTGGATATCAACTGGGCTTATAAGAACTGCATCCCTGTTCGATCCCTCCCATCTCCGCAACCCATTCTAGCTGTGGATGGCCGTCCCTTGGGGGCAGGTCCCATCTCGAAAATAACCGAGGACATATCCATGCTCATAGAACCTGATAGTCATTTTGAGAAGACCAGGTTCCTTCTCACTGAGTCTCCTTCCTACCCTATTATTTTAGGGTTTACCTGGATTTACAAACATAACCCTCGTATTGATTGGCGTTGCACCACGAACCCTATTGTACACTGGGGTCCTGATTGTGCAGTTCATTGCAGTGACTGGCCACAGAGTGATTCACACCTTAACAACAGGGGGCTGGAGGACTACAGTGATATCACAAGCATGGATGAAACTGACGTTTCAGACAGTTCCAATGAGGAACTGAAGATGGTCTGCTAATTGGTGCTGCCTTGAAATTTCCCTTACACGGTCAATGTGCCATCTGAATACTTGGAGTTGGCAGAGGTTTTCAGTAAGCAAAAGGCTACTACACTGCCACCCCACCGCGCATATGATTGCGCTCTTGATCTCCACCCGGGCACCACGCCTCCGAGGGGAGCGCTGTTTTCGCTATCTGCTCCCGAAATAAAGGCTATGAACAAATATATCAAGGAAGCCCTAGAATGTGGTTTTATTAGACCTTCTATGACCCCCGCTGGAGCAGGGTTCTTCTTTGTGGAAAAAAGGATCGCTCTTTAAGACCGTGGATCGACTATAGGGGACTCAATGCCATCATGGTAAAGAATAGGTACCCCCTTCCACTAATGAATTCTGTATTCAAATGCCTTCAGGGTGCTGTGTGGTTTACTAAGCTGGACCTTAGGAACACATACACCCTTATTAGAATTCGCAAAGGGACGAAAGGAAAACAGCTTTTAATACTCATGCAGGCCACTTTGAGTATTTGGCCATGCTCTTTGGAATGTCGAACACTCCGGCTGTCTTTCAAACCTTTGTGAAAAATGTGCTGAGGGACATGTTAGAAAGGTTCGTCTTTGTGTATCTAGACAATATCCTAATTTTTTTCTTCATCCCTGTAGGAGCATAGAGAGCACATAAAGCAAGTACTAAAATCCCTTTTGGATGCTCAACTCTTTGTAAAGGTGGAGAAATGCCCGTTTCGTTCTAAAGCGGTGATGTTTCTGATAACCTGCTAATCAGCTCGCGCAGAGGTTTTGGGCTATTTTAAAGCTCCCCCACCTTGGGGGAGGGCTGATTGCTAATCGGCGTCAGGTGACGTATCCTATATAGGCACATGCTTTCCAAGCGCCGGGTTGTAGGGATGTCATTCCTCTTGGCGCGCTAAGCGGTACAGGTCAATTAGCTGGCTTCTCAGAGAACGAGAAGAAAGAGAAAAGAGTATACATACTGTATATATTTTCTCGTGAGTTTAAGGAATTAGGTTAGGAATTCGACTGGTCTGGTTCGGGGGTTTCTCTGTTGAGATGGCAAGGACCTGAACACACAGCAGCCCATTCTCATATAAGGAGATTCTTCCGTGTCCAGGCAGTCAATTTAGTTATTCCCTTCAGGAGGTTTAGCGCCGGCTGCGAGTCAAGCAGTGCGAGCTTTCTCCTCAAGCCTTAGTTTCGTTTTAATTTATGGTTTGGGATAACACTCCCTGGGGAGAAAGCTCTTCTTGGTTCACAATTATCTTATCTCGGCTGAGATCCGTGTGACCGAAATCTTTGATTTTGGCGTTTAGGGGAGAGGAACATTCGCACTCGTAATCGCCCTTGAGTGAACCATGACAGTCTTTTCAATGGAATTCAAAAATGTATTTCTCCTCAAGAAGAAAACTCACTGACTAAAAGAACATTTCCTGAAGGTTCAAGTGCAGGGCCATAGGAGCGCACATGTTGGTTTAACAATTATTAATATTCAATTTCTTTTGTTCATGTATTTTCTTCTTTAGGGACTTTTTTCTTATTATCCTGAGCAAAATATTTGCCCATTATCTTTAAGAAAAATATTAGTCCAAACTGTTGATTGGTTCTGTAAACGTACAGAGCAATAAATCAGTCTGTTTTTAGAATTTTTTTAACACATCAGATGTAGTTCATGTGTACATATGTACACGGGTGTGTGTGTGTAGGTCTGTTTGTGACAGAGAGTGAACAACAGAGAGAGAGAGAGAGAGAGAGAGAGAGAGAGAGAGAGAGAGAGAGAGAGAGAGAGAGAGAGAGAGTGCGAGAGCGAGAGAGAGTAATATATAATAAGCTGTTTCTTACCGGGCTCATTCTTGTTTGTCAACAGGCCACAGTTCACCATTGTCGCTTTCTTTTTGTGGGAATATTTGTAAAGTTGTGAAATGACTGTGAATCAGTGCGAGACTGACTGGAACAGCGTTCTGAGTACCGGAGACACCAGACTGAAAGCGAAAGCGGGCAGATCCCTCCTCCTACTTCCGGTTACCTACAGTAAGGTTGAATTCAAACTGTAGAGGTGAATTTTCTCAAACATATATTTCAATATTCATTTATCTCTGACTAATTATCACTGTACACCTTCTACTGAGGGAAACAGTAAACCTTAAATGCATGTTTGTTTGTTTTTTTTCAACCCACACAACTGAACACATTGGGTCATTTTCTCTGAGTAAAGTTTTGTGAAACTTGAGGCAATACAGATGGATTCTGTGGAATTTTCTGAGCATGGCATAGGGAAACCCTTTCTCCATTCGCTGGTTATAGTGATAGCATGTTATATATTTATATTTGTGTAATTTTCTTTTTTCATGGAGGAACATATGCACACTGGATTGTTAAACAGACTGTTCGGGGTCACGCTAGGCAGCTCAGCGTTAAAGCCAAACATGATCCTATTTTCAAACTTTTCCTATTGAAAGTCTTAACATAATATAATCTTATCTTGCATTTATTTTAGGAGTATGATTATCGTGGTTACAAATATAAGCCTTTTAACTCTTCGCAATTTCAATAGAGGGCGCCGCCATCACGGTTTTAAATCTCGCAGTATTCACGAGAACACGGGAGAATATGACGTATGCACCGCCCCACTGAAGTCTACGCGCGTCACACACTTCGGGAATCTACTAAAGAACAACATAAACAAGATGCCGCAGTGTCAAGCGTATGGCTGCAATAATAAACCACATTTGTGTAAAGGTAAGTCCTTTTTTGTTATTCCCAATGGCAAAAACACATCCCCATCAATGCAAACGTTCCGCAAAATGGCTACATTTCATTGGCACTGGTCACAGTGTGGAAAACTTTGTTTTCAACAAAGACAAAGTTGTTTACGAAGACCACTTTGAAGCCGAGTGCTTCACTGATGATCCCTACATTAGTGTCACGTATGCTGGGTAAGAAGCCACGTTATGAAAATGTGTTGGGCTATTCCTACTGTGTTTGAACATAGAAGACAAAAGCCAACTTACAGTAGAGCCGAAAGAGCTGGTCATCGCGACGTGAAAAAGCAAGTTCAGGTGAGCGATAATAGATCTGGAATTGGTCAGCAAAGTAGATTCTAATCTAAACAACATGCATGTATTATCTTGTTTCAGGGGTGTGTGCTATAGGAGCATACTGGCCAGTATATCTATAAGGGGAAGGGCGGGGGGCTTGTGCACAGAGCAGCCCATGGTCTGTCACCACCACTGACCTGTGTTCACTCCCTGATTCAGGTAACGGAGACCGGCAGTTCTAGTACCACGGAGAAAGTAGGATATGAGCGTACGATGGACAGGCTTCTTACCGAGGGTTATAACATTAGCCTTTGTGCTACAGACAGGCATGTGCAAATCCAGAAGTTACATCACGAGAAATATAAGCCGCAGGGGATAACGCACGAGTTTGATGTTTACCATCCATAAAGAACTTAAAACTAAATCAAGCAAGAAGAAGTACGAGTTGCTCAAACTGTGGCAGAGATCTGTCATAAATTACTTATGGTGGGCTGCAGCAACTTGTGGTGGTGATGCCAATGTTCTCGTTGAGAAGTGGTGTTCAATAACTGAGCATGTTGTTAACAACCACTCATTTTCAGACAACGATCACTTCAAAGTGTGTGACCACCAATCTGTTGTTAAAGAAATGGAAAATGATGAACTGCAAATAACTGATCTGGCATCAAAGCCCAAAAAGAAGAAGTGGCTTCGAGACTCACATTCACAGAGCACTTTGTACCATTGTACTACACCCCAAGCCCATGAAAGACATTTGCAAAAGTGCTTGCAAATTTTTGCCATACTGGTGTCTTGGAATCATACCATTCCCTTCCATTGAAATATGCACCAAACGCACCGAATTTGATTATAATGCAATGGAAGGTCATTTTCAACTTTTGGCTCTTGACCACAATCACAATGTTAACAGGAAGCAAGAAATCTTCAACAATCCTAGAACTGGATCCGTTGAGAAGGGGGAAGCTCACCCTTGAAGCCGATTTTCAAAGGATACACATTAGAGGATCATAGAGCCTGTTAAGGGGAAAAAAAAAATAAAAAATCATACTCATTTGCACGGCAGCTGATGTATAATGTTGTAGAAGACAGACGAGGCAGTCAACAGTTTGCAAAAAAGCCTCAGCCAAGTCATAGCCCCAAAAACATTGCAAAGGTGGGTGGGCCAGCCGGATAAAATGGAACTGGTGAAACAACATCACTCTCGAATGAGTAAAAATTAGAAGGTTGTATGCCCTGAATGTATTTTTAATGAAACAGAAAAACTCTACCAGTAAAATAATATTGGTTGTGGTATTTACTTTGATTCTTATGAATAATTGTAATTTCTGACTTCTCTGTTTTAATGTAACTATTATACAAATTCTTCTTTGACCTGAACACATTGTGATGTTCAATTTAAATTAGTTAAATTATAGGATATAAGTTCCATATATGTAAAAAAGTTAATGTCAAAAATAAAAAAATACTTTGAATTTCAATTAATAGTGCATTTATTGTGTATCAGTTTACTGTAGAAAATGTTAACATTACTACAGCTTAAACTGTCTACTAATGACAGTTAGTCTGAGTCACTGTCCAAACCACTTCTAACTTCCCGTGCCTCCATGAATCCAGTATAGCTGTTGTCTTCTGAAGGGTACCTGTTGCAGATAGCTTGTACAATGCAGGATGGCAACACTTTTCTGTTGTGTTTCCCCAGCCTGTGACCTTGATGTGCCCAAAGACAAAACTGCCGGGATGCCATTAGTCTCGACTGCCTGAAATATACAATGAAAACAGGATTATTTTATTGGTAATGAACTGCACAATAATATGTAAATGAAATGTGAACATTTTGATACATTTCAATATTCAAATATTGTCATCTAGACTGCTACTATTGGCAGATTTCATGAGCATATAACTGGATAAAATGTCATTTATAAGGGCCTTTGAGATCGCTGTGTATAATAGGCTATAGAGCAACTGCACCTACGTCATAAATACCACGTGACTTCTGTTTAAATGATGGTTGCAAACAAAGCAAACTTTATTTTAGGGTAATTCCGGTGCACAGACTGAAGTGGAAAATAAAACAACCGAACACACAGCACACACTCTCTGTGGCCCAGACTGACAGGGTAAATCAAAGAAAGAAATTAAACCGACTTCCGTAGGCAGGAATACCTCAACACACCCACAGTTCAGCTCTTAAAAGTGCACGCACACAGACTGACAGAGCTGAGAACTCGTATACAGTAAAACCCAGGGGAAAAAAACAGAACATGACAAACTTAATCCAAAAATGAGCAGACGAATACCAGTGTCCAAGACATGACAAACATAACACAGAACATAAAGCAGAGGATCCGACAAGGACACGTTAACTAGTGCTTCAATAAATAGCGTCTCTTTAATCGCGCACAGCTGTGCCAAATCAGCTGGTGGGGAGAGGAGACGCGCCACTAC
Organism: Euristhmus nudiceps; assembly: GCA_030068295.1. Lineage (NCBI taxonomy): Eukaryota > Metazoa > Chordata > Actinopteri > Siluriformes > Plotosidae > Euristhmus > Euristhmus nudiceps. The sequence continues at coordinate 3,831 of JAQNCB010193613.1, read as the reverse complement.
AGCCCCCTAGTGGTGGGAAATTGCCACAACATGATACCGACCATGTGTTGGCAGAAATATCACGAGATGACAACAGTGATATTTCATTGTTTTCTGGGGATTTGGAATGAATTTGGAATTTTGCTGGGCGTTTTTGACCTTTGGTGGGATGGAACACAATAATAATTGTAAGAATTGATCACCTATCGGTATAAGATTCTTGAAAATTACAAAATGAATGTTAAAATATAGATGGCAGAAAAAAGATGAGTCAAAATCAATCACAAGAATTTACAATAATAAGTCAGGTAGCATATTAATGTCACGATTCTGCACGACCCCACCACTAGGCCACTAGGAGTCTTAATATCCATTAATAACATAGAAAAACAGCACAAAAATGGAGCCTGTGGGAGGACACAGAAAGAAAAAAGATATTGGTTTCTCGGGAACATGAAAAAAAACCATCTAGTGTGCACTAGAAAGCATGTGTTGCACACGAGAAAGTATCTAGTGCGCACGAGATAAACCATCCCATGCATTTCAGTCAGCTATGCATATAAATGGAAATATGTGACTTAACTGAGTGATGTCACCATTATTATCTCCAAACAAGCAGGTTTTGAAGTCTTATGGTAGCATAGAGCCTAAACATGTATTCAAATATTTATTCAAATTATAATAAGTAGCAGATTTTATGATTGGTCTTACATGTCATGGACTGGCGGCCGGCGAGACGTGCCGTGACCGCGGTGACGGTTTTTACGCCCCATATGCAGGACCCCAGATTAACCAAAAACTGCAGAGAGAAAAGTTCAGGAAGCTCAGAAGGTTTATTCAAACAATCCACAAAAATGGCAAAAAAGGTAAAAATAAACTTCAGCTTGACTCAAACAAAACAACTTTCAAAACAAAACAAACATGAAGGAAAACATGGAATAGCAAGGCACTTGGACAACTTATCTTGAACATGAAGCATGGAGTCTTGACTCAGGCATCAGTACGCAAAGTCCCAGCTCAGAGCTGATTAACTAGCTTCCTTATATACACTGATACACACACACACACCCACACACACACACACACACACACACAACATAATTACACGCAGCTGAACTAGAGACAGGCATGATCGGGATGACTCAGCAAAGTCTCAGCAAAGTCTCAACTGCGCCCTCTGGAGGCGGGAAATCGTCACGACAGGGCAGATTCATGACACTTACATATGGCTATTACAACTGTACATTCATACATTCAGACAGTCACATGGCAGTATCGCATCCCACCTTAAGGTTTGCTGTGTTGTACATTCTTAGGCTTCCCGGCTGGTGCTGTTGAGGATGTGGAGGCAGTTGCAACATTGGCTAGAGGAGGAGAGAAGTTTCTGTCAGAGGCTTGTTAAAAGTTACAACGGAGATATCTGGATCTTGGGATTACTAGGATGCAGTTGCTTCATCAGGTGAAGGTCTAGAGATGATGGAATTGGAGCCTTTCCTGTTTGCCTGAGGTATGGCTGCTTCTTCTGGGGCATCTGCATCCCACTATAATCCTCTCCCCCACTCCCCCCTCAAACTTTCTTCAGAAATCATCTTCAGATTGCGACTGAGAGGCCACCTTACAAAATGCTGTTGGAGCTAAGGAAATAACTGCCTTCTGGTTTAAATTTTATTTAGCTAACCATTCTCTGTACATTCTAATGTTAAGTTTGGTGTTGCACAAGGCTCTGTTCTAGGCCTGCTGCTTTTTTATCTCTACATGTTCCTTTTAACAGGTGCCTAAATAAGAAGATATGTTATCTTAAATAAATTTGTTATTATAAATAAATAAAAATGTCATTTATAATCCATCATGCCTACTGAGATTAAAAGGTGTGGGCCCTCAGGTAATGAAGACTAATGCAGGGCGAAGAGCTTTCCCTTACAAAGCCTCACACTTATGGAACAACCATCCAATTAATGTTCAGGACTCAGCAACACTCTCTAGGTTTAAGACACGGCTGAAAATTGCTTGTTTTTCCACAGAATTCCAAAATTTGCTTGCAATTTCCACAGAATTCCAAAATTTGCTTGCAATTTCCACAGACATTGGATTAGCCTGTGATTTGATTTTCCACTTTGATTTTGAGTGTAATTCTGAATCGAGACCTGCACAAGATGAAGATTTTTATTTTTATTAACTATTCTTATGTTGTTTTGTTCTCAAAGCATTCCACAATGCAATGAATAAAGATTTTCATGCACAATAGGTCATTTATTGAGATCGAGGAGGTGTTGTTTGAGTGTTCCCTTTATTTCCTTGAGCAGTGTATTACTGGCCATTTTGGAACTCAACATCGTACCATTCAAACACAGAACATGAAAATAATTAGAACATTACAACTGGAATATTACTATCACACCATTCACAACTTAAATGCATAAAAGACAAATTCATAAACATCATACACAACATAAAGGTTCTGGAAGAAAATAAGACAGAAGGAGCTACCTCACCGGACTCCAATTGTACAGATTTCGGGTCCTATGGACAACCCAATTTTATTATTTATTATTTTTTTAAGGATAGTTCGCGAGCACAGTGCCGTGAGCAGCGTCGCGAGCACTACGTTAAATGAATTACTATGTATAATAAGTATTATGTATTACAATATGTATTACATGTATTTACAGTACAGGTGCAATATAAATGTATTATTTTGGTGTTAAATGTTCAGCTCTACTGTGCTTTTACAGAACTATGAGGTGATTTTACTAGTATTCAGTATGGAGTATAGCCCCGCTCCCCTATCCCCTATATATATATATATATATATGTCAGGAGGTGGATGGCGAGGCGCCATGCTGTTGGTGGGTGGTTTGCTCCATTTGCAGATAGCAGGCAGAATACCAAATGGCTGAAGAGTAGATGTAGAACCAAAAAGTCTTTATTTAAGAAAAAACAAACTAAGAACCCTTTACTTTGAGGAAAATCTAACAGATAGTCTGACAGGAAAACATAAATCAAAGCGACAGAAAAAGGGCCTAGATAACACTACCTGAAACAACAAAAATGAACCGACAAACAGAGATGAATTCCATGGGCTTTTAAAGCCCTCCTAACTCAACACAGCTGGAAAATATCAACACAGAATTAGGCGCCAAGCGCCTCAACAGCGTCCCCTGGCGGCGGACTTCTGCCGCGCCATGACAGTACCCCCCCTTAAAGACCGCCACCGGGTGGTCTAACCGGCCAAACAAAAAAAGGAAACACAGACAAACCAGCATACAAGAAAATGCAACGTAAATAATCACCGGCGGGGAAACCTTAAGCCCTGCCAAACAGACACGCCCCTCCCAAAAGTGTCAGTTCGTGGAGGGGCTAAAGGGGAAACAACAAAAGGTCCAAACCGCCCTATCCCCTAGAGTCACACAGTTACGGTGGGGGTTCTGGCGCAAACCAGCACGGCCTGTCATGTCACTCCGTGATTCCGCCACCGGGTGCTCCATTTCCCCACGGACATCGTTCCCTGACACAGCCGCGCAGTGGCACGACTTCAGTCTCTCCTGAATTCTGTTTAAGTTAATCAGTGTCTGTATATTTAAAGAGCCCAGTGCACTCTGTTCCTTGTGGGATCATTGCCTTTCTGTTTGGTTCCTGTGTGTGTGGGTGCGCATGTCTCATCTCTCCCTGTCTGTTTCATTTGAACTCCAGTAGAGAGTGAGGTATCCTGTTTTGTTTTTTGAGCTTAGTTAATATTTATTTAGTTGTTTTTTTTATTGGAAATGATCCTAGTTTTTAAAGTTCTGCTTGGCATGGTTCCCTCTTATTTAAGTACTTTTCTTCGGAGAACTGGAAGCCGTTATGCCCTCCGCT
>JAQNCB010192524.1:0-15601 GCA_030068295.1 Euristhmus nudiceps | reverse complement strand
AAGACAAACACACACACACACACACACACACACACACACACACACACACACAGCTAAGGGAGATTTGGAACAGCCAATTAGTCTACTGTGCACGTTTTTGGACAATTGGAGGAAACCGGAGTACCCAGAGCAAACCCACACAAGCACGGGGAGAACATGCAAACTCCACACAGAAACACCCAGGCTGGGAATCGGACCCAGGACCTTCTTGCTGTGAGGCGAACATGCTAACCGCTACACTACCGCGCCACCCTTCATTTTAAATTTGTTGTACATAATTAAATATCATTCACTGTCACAAATATCATACACCGAGAAAATCAAAAATAAAGTTAATACCACTGACCTTAATGTTCTCAGTTATATCAACTACATTTCCCTGTTTTTAAATATAAAATGTAATGGATGGTTATTAAGAGAGAGAGAGAGAGAGAGAGAGAGAGAGAGAGAGAGAGAGAGAGAAAGAGAGAGTCACGCCATCACCCCTTTTCCACTTATTTTGCTCATGCACATGAACCGAGTCTCCCATGCTACCTTTACATGTCATGCTTGCTCTAAGGAATACGTCTATTTGTTTATGTGCGAGTCTGAGCAGTGATCTATGACTCTTTCTTTTGTGTTTCTGTTTAGTTCCTAATAAACCTCAGTTCTGTTTTTTTTTCTTTGTAATCAAACATTATACCTATATGTGTTCAAGCACTAGTGAGGTAAATAAAAAAATTATTCATCATCATCTTCATCTTAATCCGGAGTCTGGTTGTGGAGTCAGCAGTTTAGGCAATGAGATGCAGACATCCCTCTCCCCAGCCACTTCCTCCAGCTTTTCCGGGGAGATACCGAGGCATTCCCAAACCAGCCAAGAGATATAGTCCCTCCAGCTTGTTCTGAGTTGACCCCAGGGTCTCTTCCCGGTCGGACATGCCCAAAATACCACATCAGGGAGGCTTTCGAGAAGCATTCTAACCAGATGCCTGAGCCACCTCAACTAGCTCCTCTCAAGAGGAGGAGCAGAGGCTCTACTCCAAGCTCCTCCCGGATGGCTGAGCTTCTCACCCTATCTCTATCCTTAGGGAGGCCTTAGGAAATTGTCCAAAAATTGTTCGTAGAGTGCTCGCAGCTGTTTGTACCGCCCGTTGTGACCATAGCTTCAATAATCTATTGTAATCAGAATGTGGTGAGACTCACTTCTTGGTGAACCACTTGGGGTTAAAGTGCTATGTGCTAACACTAGCTAGCAGGCTCCTACATTCATTGTAAAATTACTAGAAACAAAATAATTTGAGGGGAAGTGGTGGCCTGGTGGAACGGTGCTGGATTACTGATCCCAAGGTAAGGGTTCATGGCCCACTGTCCCACTGTCCCAGGTTGTCCCTGATGTCCCCCCAGTGCAGCTAACTGGGTTATCAAAGCCAGGCTGTGTCTCTCACTGTCTGTGGTGAGAGGGATGTAAAAGAACCATCGCTGACTTTCGGAAATAGGAGCTGCATAGCCGTCAGTGTGTTTCTGCTCTGCGATGGCCTGGTGAGCTGTCCAGGGTGTACTCTGCCCTTGCCCATAGTCAGCCAAGATGGGCGCCAGCCTCCCCGTGAACCTAATTAGGATTAAGCGGTTCAGAAAATGAATGAATGAATGAATGAATGAATGAATGAAAATTTGATTGTCAGAAGGTGCATCTTATTTGAGTTTGTGGAATAACACTATGCACTGTGCACACACTGTATATTAGTATGAGTTTATTTGTAAATACTTATTAGCCTACACAAAATGTTTCTCACCCTCCTTCTTCTGAGTACTTGTGGCCAAATGCCAGGATGTCAGATGCTCGACCACTGCCATCACACACCACCACGGGCACAGGGGGTGTATCCCGTAGGTACTCCAGCACGATGGAGATCACATTAGGGCCACCCTCGACAATTAGTGCCACCACAGGCACCCCCTGCCCAATCCCTACACACACATACACACACACAGACATATTTTTCTTTCAAACACATACCTGTATCATTATACATGTTTCAATAATAGAACTTGATGATTTTGATTTCAGAATATAAGAAATGAATAGCACTAGTCAATGCTTGATCCTTATTTGTCAGAAAATATTGGTTGACATTCTATAAACAGCCGAGCCAGAGATTCCAGATGACGAAAAAGGTATTAATGTGCTCAATGTATCCCAAATGGAACAACATGGTAATATTGTTTATGGTGTGAATTTTCTTGGAAAAAGATGTTTATTTATCATTAATGGAAGGAGTCTCCATGTTATGATTCTGGTTTTTATGTTCATGTTTACATGTTTACTGCCTTTACGACATGGGCAACCATGAGCTACTGGCTGCCACGCTAGCATTGGAGGAGTGGAGGCAGTGGCTGGAGGGTGCCAAACTCCCGTTTCTCATCTGGATGGAACACAAGAATTTCGAGTACCTACGGACAGTGAAGAGACTCAACCCTCGTCAGCCCAGGTGGTGGGAATTGTTATTCTCTCGCTTTATCTTCCACTTTGCTTATCATCCACACAGCAAGAATATCAAACCAGATGAACTTTCTCGAATATTCGAGCCTGCAGAGAAGGAACCTGGTGCAGACACCATCTTGTCACAACAAGTTTTCACCAACACCATAACCTTAGACATCGAGAGTGAGGTGAGAGAGGCCCTCAGTGACTCGTCCGCACCCAGTTCATGCCCTACGAACCATCTGTTCGTCCCTGCAACCAAATGCTCTAAGATTTTGGAGTGGGGACACTCCTCCAGATTCTCCTGTTACCCAGGTATCAACCGCACCCTGGACTTCATCGCGCATCACTTCTGGTGGCCTGACATGCGCAAGGACATCCGGGACTATATCTCCACCTGCTCAGTCTACAAAGTATCTCACCAGCCCCCTCAAGGTCTACTCCCACCACAAACCACACTTCATCATCCCTGGTCTCACATTTCACTAGACTTTATCATTTTTGATTGCCCCCCTTCCCATCACCTCAATACCATCCTCACTGTGGTCAACCCCTTCTCCAAAGCTGTTCATCTCGTTCCCCTCACCAAACTCCACACTGCTCAGGAAATTGCATCCCTACTCATTCAGTATGGTGTACATCTCCATGGCATCCCCATGGATATTTTCTCTGACCAAGGGCCTGAATTCACTGCCAAATCCTAGAAAGCCTTCGGCATCTCTCTTGGCACTTCAGTCAGTTTCACGTTAGGTTTTCACCTCCAGTCCAATGGCCAGATCGAGGGAGCCAATCAATGTATTGAAACAGTGATCAGGTGTCTCTGCTCCAGGAACCTAACCTCCTGGAGTCAGCAACTGCTGTGGGCCGAGTATGCTATCAACTCCCACACCTCCTCCTTCTCCAAGCTGTCACCCTTTAAGTGCTGCCTGGGATACCAACCACCTCTGTTTCCCAGCCAGGGGGAGAGGTGGCCGTCCTATCCGCCCAGGCCTTCAACCGCCGATGCAGGTGCACCTGGAGGATGACACACAGCATCGTGCTCAAGTCAGCAGCCAGAATGAAGCACCTGGCAGACAGAAAGCGCACCTCGGCTGCCGTCTACCGAGCGGGTCTGAGGGTTTGGCTGTCATCCGAGGATATTTCTGTTGGGGGTACCCACAAATTGTTTACCAGATTCCTCGGCCCCTTTACCATAGACTGGATCATTAGCCGCACAAAGTCTGAAGCCTTGATTAGATGACTGGATGGTCAGGTGGGCATGATTAGGGTTGGAGCGAACATATTCAGGAAGGGAGCTCTCCAGGAGCAGGATTGAGCACCTGGTATAGTTTTTTCAGAGTTCTTATTTCCTTATCATACTTTATATGAGGGTCTAGAATTTTTCTGTTTTTTTAGCCATGTGGTTTTGTCTTGTCCCCTTTCCGCAGAGTTATTGCCGTCACTCCCTTAATTAGTCCTCATTACCTTCACCTGTTCCCTGTTTAGCGTCAATTCCCTCAGTCTGTTTAGGCTCTATCATTGTAATGTTTCCTTTTCAGAATATTGATCCAGTGTCTCCTGTATTTACCTCGTGTTAGTCTTTGCCTCGTGTTTTTGTGTCCTTCCAATGTTTAGTCCCTCCTGGTTCTCTATCATAGACTTTTGTTTTTGGTTTTCACCTTCTAGATTTTTTGCTATTGTTATTTATTGCTATTGTAACTGTTTCACATTTTTGATATCCTGTGAATGACCCTGCTAGTTCTTCGACCTTGATCCCTGCCTACTGTTTATGTACCTTACCGCATATTCCTATCTGACCTGATATTAGATTAGGTTTGTGAATGCTGCCATTTTTGGTGTTTTTCGATCTCTTACTTCAATAAACTCACACGTTTTGGACTCTGTCTCTGACAAATGGTTCCTGACAGCAACCCTCACACTCCAGTGTCTTTCAATTATGAAAATTAATTGACTGACTGATTAATAAGGAGAGACAGATAGAGAGATAGAGAGAGATGAGCCCTTTCACAGAGATTGACAGTTGGCCAGTTTTCTGCAGGTGACTGGATGTTGGACCGCATGTTGCTTCATCGATCAGACACACACACACACACACAGACACACACACACACACACACACACACACACACAATTTTTTTTCATAGTGAACAGTTTCTCATCTGCTCCAGGAATACAGCATGAACACTTACTCACTCTCGTATTGTGAACAATTACTCCTGATTGTGAGTTGATTAACTGGTGACGTGTAAAGCAGCTGGGTCAAAAAAGAAAGAATGAATCCATCAAACCTTTGGCCTCTCTCTCTCTCTCTTTCTCATTCTCTGTCTTCCTTCTCTCTTTCTTTCTCTCTCTCTCTCACTCTGTCTCCCCCATCTCTCTCGCTCTCTGTCTCTCGCTCTGTCTCTCTGTCTCCCTCTCTTTCTTTCTCTCTCTCTCCCCATCTATCTCTCTCTCTCTCTCTCTGTCTCTCTGTCTCCCTCTCTTTCTTTCTCTCTCTCTCTCCCTCTCTCTCTCTCCCTCTCTCTCTCTCTCTCACCCCCTCCCCTCTCTCTCTTTCCTGCTTTCTCCTCCCATCTTGCCAATACATGGAATGTTGTGCTGTAATCCTTTGGCTGCGGTTTAAGCGGCCTGTCACAGTGGAATCCCACTCCAACCACATGAATAATTCAGGAATATGAGAGGGCGGGAATAAAAGAGAATGATTTTGATGAAGGGAAAATGACAGTAGGGGGTCCATAGGAGCAGTACAAAATGATGAGACAGGCGGATGATGCCCTGGATGCACCAATCTAAATACAAAAAGAGAAGGACAGAGAGAGGGAAGAGAAGGACAGAGAGATCGAAGAGAAGGACAGAGAGAGGGAAGACCAAGGCTCCCTCATGTGCTGTCAATGTGCCTAAAACGGGATCACTTACATAAAACGGCTCTATTTATAGCCTTCGCTCTCTTTTTAATGCTGCATTATTACACGACTCCTCCGGTGCAAAATAAAAATCTCTTTCTGGCTCCGTGGAAGTCACTGTGTTTAGTCACATGTAGCGCAAGTGTATTTCATTCAAACCTGACAGACATGTTTCTGCTCTGTTGAATTTCCGACTGAAAATACCGTCTTTTTAAACACACATTCAGTATTTACGAGGACCGCAAGTAGAGAGCTCTTCTGAGGACCTATACTCCTTTAATTGTAGGAGTTTAAGAGTACGCCAAATGTTCATTCACACTATTAGTAAATCAGCAATTATGTGACAGCGGTCAGTCCCAAAATCAGAGCCTTTTCCTGTCTACATTAAACTGCTATGGATTATTTATAGACCATACATTTCTATAGTAGGGGGAGTGGTGGCTTAGTGTTTAAAGCGACAGGTTACTGATCTGAAGGTCAACGGTTCAATCACCACTGTTGGACCCTTAACCCTCAATTGCTCAGTTGAATAAAAAGATGATAACTGTAAGTCGCTCTGGATAAGAGCATCTGCCAAATGCTGTGAATGTGAACTAAACTGCTTTAAAATTATTTCTTAAAGAGAGATATTATAGTATTTCTTTCATTAATTGAATAATTCAATTATCCTATGCCTGGTTAGGAGTGTCTCCTTGGTTACTGTAAATTCCAACATGGAGAATTGGTTGTGTATGATCCTGTGTGTAACATGATTTACTTTTTAGTAATCTCAAAGCAAAATAAGGTTCTTTTATTGCTCGGGTCTCTGGATTAAACCCTTAAAGCTCTGGTCACATTAGGCTTACTCCTCAGACTCTTTTGGGCGTGTTGCACATAACTCACGAGCTGGATGATGAATAATATTGTGTCAGACTCTTGTCATCTTGTAGGTAATTCTGCACATCAGGCACAGCTGTGTTACAATACACATACAATTTTTATCCACATTTTGTATCATTTCTCAGATTCGTACTATTTTCTTACAATAGTCCTATAACTGCTTTCCGTTAAATCCACAGGATACTATACTCCTATACTCACATGATTCATACCACATTTTTACACTGTCTGGCTTTCAGGAATATCGTCTAAGGATTTTTAGTTTTGTAACAATCAAATCACTTTAATATGAAAATTTTCTGATTTGATTTACAGACCAGGGACCTCATGTAAAAAGGGTATGTACACACAAAAATGTGGCATACATTTTCTCCCACAGCAAACTTCAGATGTATCAAGAGCGTAAAGTCCGAGAAAATGTGTGGTGCCTTACGTCAACTTCATGAATGGAGTATGCATGTTTCTAGAGCTGTTGGTCCTTTGGCAACCATTAGAGGTGATGCTTGGAAACTGTGGATAATGTGAAAATGGCTCGCCCTCAGAGTGATGAGCACATCAGAGGCACATAAACAATTAACACTAATGAACAATTAACACATCGCCGTGTCTACATTTAGATGAGCGGATATAAAAGCATGCGCCAACTGATGCAGAAAATACCTTTAACAGTAATGGCAATAATAGAGGACATTGCGAATGATGCAGTAAGAGGAGAGCGAGTATTCAGAGACAGAGAGGTTTTACTGGCCCATGATAACAACTGGCTCATCAGCTGATTCAGGTTCCCTGAATGGGTGGATTTTTGGTGAGTAAATGTATTCTATTGTGAGATGAATCCTCCCCTTATGCGCATTGAGCATGTGCACCCCAAATATGATCCGGCCATCACAGCATCAGTACTAGTTAGTGACTTGCTGTTCTGGTTAAACTACAGCTTCAGAGCTTTCTGACAGGCCCGTGATAGGACAGTCAGTCGGACGGGTAACAGCAGCAGGTGGTTGGGGCGCACTACAAACATACACCCAAGCTTACTCCAAAACCTACACCCAAACCTGAACTCAAACCTACACCCAAACCCTCAACCAAACTTACTCCAAATCCTACACCCAAACCCTCAACCAAATTTACTCCAAAACCTCCACCCATACCTACTCCAAAACCTCCACCCAACCTAAACCCAAACCCTCATCCAAACTTACTCCAAAACCTACACCCAAACCCTCACCCAAACGTACTCCAAAACCTACACCAAACCCCACACCTAATCCTTTTCCAAAACCTACATCCAAATTTACTCCAAAACCCACAACCATACCTTGTCATGAGCCTGCTGTGTCCTGGCTGCTTCCCGCCACCAGAGAGCGCAGTTGAGGCGTCAAGCCAGCTCTCGCCTTCTATCAAGCCTGATCTGGTTCAGCTGTGGGTGGTTGTGTTCAGTATTTAAGGAAGCCAGTTTTGGTGCTCTGTGCTGGGACATTGCATTGCATTTTGCAGTTTGCATTCTAATTCTGGACTCTGTGAATGGTGACTGATCAAGGACTCCCTGCCTTCGGTTTATTTGAGATAAGTTTGCCTAAAGTGCCAAGTCTTGTTTTCTTTATTGTTTGTTTTCTTTTTGCAAGGTTTAGTTTTGGAGAGGTCCTGTTCTGTTTTCCTTTTTGCAAGACAAACCTGAGGATTATTTTGCCCTGTTGGGGTTCATTGTGCGAACTATTAATAAATCACCTGAGCTTCCTGAACTCTCTCTCTCTCTCTGCAGTTTTGTTATTCTGGGGTCCTGCATATGGGGCGTAAAAACCGTCACCGCGGTTTTGGCGCGTCTCGCCGGCTGACAGTTCCTGACATACCTACACCCAAACCTGTACCTAAAGCTACACCCAAACCTACACCCAAACCATACCCAAACCTACACCCAAACCCTCACCCAAACTTACTCCAAAAACCTACACCTACACCTAAGCCTACACCTAAACCCACAACCAGACCTACACCCAAACCTATACCCAAACTTACTCCAAAACCTGCACCCAAACCCACATTTCAATTCAGTTCAGTTTTATTTGTAGAGCACTTTTTATATTTGGCATTGCCTTAAAGCAGCTTTACACAGTAAAAGTAGGAGTTCACAAAGTACAAAAGAATGTAAACATTTTCAACAACCCCTACAGATCCCTAATGAGAAAGCTGTGGCAAGGAAAAACTCCATCAGTTCATGTGAGGAAGAAACCTGAGAGAAACCAGGCCCAAAAGGGAAACCCATCCTCATTTCGGTCGAACCATACAGATACAAACCATATAAAAAAAACAAACAAACAAGCAAACAAAAAACCCCACCCAAATCCACATCCAAACCCACACCCAAACCTACACCTAAATCTGTACCCAAACCTACACCCAAAACCTCATTCAAACCTGCACCCAAAACCTACACCTAAACCAACATCCTGTTACAGGTTCCGGATAGACTGGGTAGGACCCAAATGCAGGACACGCAGGAAGCAAAGTAGAGTAGAGAAAAAGCAAGAGATTTATTTGTGAATATCTAGACAAGCAGACAGACAGCAGAATGATCTTGGAGTAGATTTAGGCAGAGACACAGGTAAACTTGGAGCTGGTGCAGACAGGATCACAAGTAATGACAACATCACAAAACATGAGCGACAACAAAGATGACAATGAACCAGCAACTGGGAGATGGTATGGCGGGGGCTAAATAGGAGCGAGTAATGAGGAACACGTATGAGGGATAATTAGCAAAGCCACTCACCCCATCTGCGTGGAGAGACACATGAAAAAAAACACAGATACAAAAACCCAGGACAGCTCCCCTAGTGGAGAAAACATCCCGAGTCCTGCGCATACCCCCCCCCCCCCCCCAATAACCGCCACCTAGCAGTCCAGCAGTCCTGACAGGATAGTACCATATACAACCTAACAGTTTACCAGATACACAAAATTAAACACAAAAAGTGTCTTCAATAAAAAAAATCACCCATCATTATATTAATTATTCAATATATGCATCAATCGCCATATTTAACAATCACTAAATCCCTGAATTACCATATACATCAATCACCATAATCACCTATTACTATATTCAGTAGCATTTGTACTGTCCAATTTCTGTGTATTTACATTTCTTTAGTGAATCGTGAACAGTATGAACATCTATCATCACAGCATCACACATCCCTAAGTCCTCCAACTGACTCTGTGCATTTGGAAATACTCTGAATGAGGGGGAAAGGTTCCTGGGAAGAGAACAGTAAAAAGTATAATCCAGCCACTATGGACTCTGCAGAGCATGAGCCAGAGGCTCTCCTGGGAGGGCAGCTAGGATGATTTGAATACAGCCCTGAGCCGAACATCTCACCTCCAGCTAAATACTCAGGTTAAACGAACACCTGCCACCAGTTTCTCATCCAGTGGCAGTGAGTTTTCGATGCCCAACCCCGCTGCTACACCAGTGAGGCTGCTAAGGTGGCCTACCAGGAGAACCTATTGGAAGGCCCACCACTCAGCTACTACAAGCACCGCTTAGCTACTCTTCAAGCAGCGCTCCCGCCATGCTATGTCTACCAATGCCTTCGTTAGAGAGCTCAAGCAAGTATACAAACATCCAGTACATGGTCAGCAGGCTGGCCAACAACTTTTTCGGATCCACCAAGGGAGGTTTTCGGTCAGGGAGTTTGTGAACCAATTCCAGGGTCTAGCAGTAGAGTCGGGCTGGAATGAGACAGCACTCATCACCGCCTTCCGGAATGGGCTGAACCAGGACTTTGGTGGTAAGGTGGTGCTCCGAGGAGAGTTCACTACCTTAGACAGAGTCATACGATGTACTATCCGGGTGAGCGACCAACTGTCCTTATGCCATTCAGAGCCAGCAAGTTCACCCCCAGTCTGCACCGGATAGCGAAAGTCCTACAGTCTCCGCCAATAGGTGCTGGAACCTCCAGAGCTCCTCTCGCAAGTCACGAGAAGTCCTGAACCCGAGCCTATGTAAGTAGACGGAGTCCATCTGTCCACAATCCACGTTGGCCATGGTCCACGACAGGACTACTACTATATCAGTACAACTATCGGACAATCACCAAGAAGTGGCTAGTTTCCTCATCATTGACTCTCCGCAGGTTCCTCTGATCCTGGGGTATCGCTGGTTGAAGCTCCACAACCCAAATTTTGATTGGGACATGGGGAAGTCTGTTCCTGGAGACCCTACTGCCATTCGCACTGTCTCCACTTGGCTCTAACCGCCACCTCCGATCCTTCCCCTGCGGCAGAACCATAGACATGTTCTCCATGTCTGTGTATCATTACCTTGCCCCGGTCTTCAGCAAGGAGCAAGCCCGTTCTCCCCCCCTGCTGGCCTTATGACTGTGCTATCAAGCTCCTGGCAGGGGCACTGCTCCCCAGTAGCAAACTGTATAAACTCTCCAGTCCCGAACAGCAAGCCATGGTGAAGTACATAAAGGAGTCTCTAGCAGCCGGCATCATCTGTCCTTCATCCTCTCCAATAAGCACTAGATTTTTTGTGGGGAAGAAAGATGGCACTTTGAGACCTTGTATTGACTTTAGATGGCTGAATAACATCACAGTCAAAAACAAGTATCCCCTGCCACTCATTGACTCTGCCTTTATCTCTCTCCAAGGAGCCTCCATCTTCGCCACCCTGGACCTCCACAACATCTACCATTTAGTACGCAAAAGGATGGGGGATGAATGGAAGATGGCTTTCAACACTCCTTTGGGGCACTTTGAATACCGAGTCATGCCATTCGGTCTGTCTAACACACCTGCAGGTTTCCAGGCCTTAATTAACGATGTGCTCCGTGACATGCTTGGCCAGTTTGTGTTTGTTTATCTGGATGACACCTTGATTTAATCTCGCTCTCTCCTAGAACATCAGGAGCATGTTTGCACAGTCCTACAATGCCTCTAGGAGAACTGACTCTTTGCCAAGGCCGAGAAGTGTAAGTTCCATACCACCTCCGCTCCTTTCCTTGGTTTTGTCATCTCTCAAGGGTAGCTCCGAATGGATCCACCCAAGGTTACAGCTGTCGAAGATTGGCCTACTCCCTCCAACCGCAAGCAGTTGCAGCATTTCAATGATTTTGCCAACTTCTATCAGAAGTTTGTAAGGAATTACAGCAGCATAGCGGCCCCCCTCAAGGTGCTCACCTCTCCGTCAATACCATTCTGTTGGACTCCAGAGGCTGAGGTGGATTCCTCAGAGCTGAAGTGCCAGCTAGTCTCCACTCCCATCCTGACTGCTCACAGCAGTTCATTGTGGAGGTGGATGCGTCTGACACTGGGGTAGGTGCTGTCCTGTCCCAATGTTCACCTGAAGACAAGTTGCATCCTTGTGCTTTTTTCACCCATAAACTAGATTAACCGGAGAGGAACTATGGTATGGGTAACCGAGAACTGATGGCAGTCGTGTTGGCACTGGAGGCATGGTGGCACTAGCTGGAAGGAGCAAAGTATACCTTCATTGTATGGACAGACCACAAGAACCTTTCATACCTCCAAGCAGCCAAGAGGTTGAACGCTCGTCAAGGTAGGTGAGCCCTTTTCTTGGGGAGGTTCAATTTCTCCATTACTTATCACCCAGCTTCCAGGAACATGAAGCCAGATGCCCTATCCTGCCAGTTTTCAGCAGAGGAGAACTCTGCAGAACCAGAATCCATCGTGCCTCCTTCTCGAATAATTGCAGCCTTTACCTGGAAAATTGAAGCCAAGATCCATCAGGCCCAGACCATGCAGCCTGCCCCAGTTAATGGACCTCCTAATTGCCTCTTTGTCCCAGACTCTGTCTGTTCTCAGGTCCTGCAGTGGGCCCATTCCTCCCACCTTACCTGTCACCCTAGAGCCCATCGTACAGGTTCGTTCATCAAACAGTGCTTCTGGTGGCCTACCATGGAGAGAGACACCCAGTTGTTTGTGGCAGCCTGTTCCATCTGTGCCCAGAACAAGACCACTACTAAGGCCAGGGTGGGTCTGGTCCATCCTATGCCCATTCCCAATCATCCATGGTCCCACATCGCCCTGGACTTCGTGACTGGGCTTCCTCCATCTAGAGGTAACACAGTCATTCTCACCATCATTGACCATTTTTCTAAGGCTGCACACTTCATTGCCTTACCCAAACTCCCTTCAGCACAGGAGTCTGCCAACTTATTGGTGCAGCACATTGTCCAGGCCCATGGTCTGCCCTCCAATATTGTTTCTGACAGGGGCCCGCAGTTCACCTCACAGGTATGAAGAGTATTTTGTAAGGCCATTGGAGCTACTATCAGTCTATCCTCTGGGTACCATCCACAGTCCAATGGCCAGACAGAGCCGACCAATCAGGTGATGGAGGCCGCCCTCCGATGCATTATCACAAGCCATCGTCCTGGAGTACCTGGCTGCCCTGGGTGGAGTACACCCATAACACATTCTCTAACTCCTCCTCTGGTATGTTTCCATTCCTCTGCTCCCTAGGTTATGAACCACCTCTGTTTCCAGGTCAGGAGGAGGAGATTGCACTCCCTTCCCTTCAAGCCCATATGCACCACTGCCGTGGCACTTGGAAGCATATCTGTGATGCTCTACTCCGTGCTTCATCCAAGATCCAGGCCCAAGCTAACCACCACCGCACGCCAGCTCCCTGCTATGCCCCAGGACAAAAGGTATGGCTCTTATCCAAGGATTTGCCAGTTCAGGTGGAGTCCAGGAAACTTGCTCCCCGGTACATTGGTCCTTTTGAGATTGAGGCTAATATCAATCCTTGTGCTGTCCAGTTAAATCTCCTGACCTTGTTTCGCAGGATTCACCCCATGTTTCATGTATCCCATTTGAAGCCTGTTCATTCTAGTGTTCTCTCTACTCCTGAGGTCCCCCCCCAACCCGGCTGGTGGATGGCAGTCCCGCCTATACTGTGCGATGCATCCTAGACGTTCGCCACCGGGAACGCGGCTTCTAAAACCTGGTGGACTGGGAGGGCTATGGTCAGGAGGAACACTGTTGGGTCCCAGGCAGGACATCCTGGACCCATCGCTCATCAGGGGTTTTCGTCATCTCCATCCTAATCAGCCCCGGGGGGCGCCAAGAGGTGCCCGTTGAGGAGGGGGTACTGTCGCGTGCTCTGTTCCTAGCCCTTCTCATCCTGCGTGTCTGAGAGAGTTGTGCACTAATTGACTAATTAGGAGTTAGGGCCTCACAGCTGCTACTCATTGGATCATCAGCTCCTGTCTACTTAAGCTCCTGGTTCACAGTCAGTCAGTGCTGGATTATAGTACCAGCTACTATGATTACAAGCTCCACTCTCCGTCCTGACTCCAGCCTGCTCCACCTTCCTGGGAACTACTCTCCTGCTGGTCCTGCGCCACCTGACCTCTCCTGTCTTGTCCTGTGCTACACAATAAACCCTCAGTACACTGCCAACTGCCTCTGCCTCTGCTTACTGAGTCCACACAACCGGTCCCAGAACAATAGGGAGGGTAATAGCTGATGAGTGGTAACTGGATACAACTAAATTAGGGAGAAAATGAGAAAATGGGGGGATATTAATCCTTGCCTACAAAACATCAAAGCACTTATCACACCCCACACTACAGTGCATTCTCTCCGATCATGTACCATTGCTACATGGCTCGAGGACAAGGGAAAAAATACACAAAAATTGTGTACAACTGAGTTTTGACCGATGGTATACTTTGTCTATGTGCTACTGAGCATTATCAAAATGTGTTCACTAATCATGACTTTAAAGCACTTCTTTAAGTCACTCTGGACAAGAGTTTCTGCAAAATGCAGGAAATGTAATTGTAAATTAATTAATTAATTTGCTGAACCAATTGCTCCTATTAAGGTCATAGGGAGGCTGGAGCTTATCTCAGGCAACACTGGGCAAAGGCAGGGTACAGCCTGAACCATTGCGGGGCCAACACACACACCGCCAGTCATACTCACTCCCAGGGGTATTTGCTCAATGTGTTAATGATTGGAGCTTCTGAATGGATGGTTGAGGGATCGAGTGGCAACACTACCAGTGCCATAGATCACTACAACATACCCACTTTGATCATGAGAACACTGATCATCATGAGAACACTGAAAACATTGATGATGGGAACACTGAGAACAGTCATTCATTCATTCATTTTCACCTGTTCACACTGTGGTTCAGGAAGGACAAGTCACACCACTCTACAACCACAGAGCTGTGATCAGTGTTCCCATGATTCAAGACCCACTCTCAGGGAGTTTTCCTCTTCACAATTACTTTCTAGTTTCCTCAGGTTTCTTCCCATGTGACCAAAAAACAAGAACATGCCAGTAGGTGTTGTGGCTCTTCCAAATGACCCCTAGTGTGGGAATATGTGCGCATAGTACTTTGTCTTAAAGTGGCATCCCATCCAGGGTGTATTCCCACCAGCCACTGCAGATGAAGGAACAAATGTCAGTGAAACAAGTGTCAGTGAAATAATCCAAAATCATTCCAACCAATAAATCAAGTCTTTTGTGTTTTTAATGCAGTGCCAATAAGCATAGGGAGGAAAAGAGACAGGGAAGGATGCAATCATGATCTGCATTTATAAATCAGAATCCTGAGAGAGAGAGAGAGAGAGAGAGAGAGAGAGAACGAGAACTCACAAGGTTGTCCCCATATGGTACAGTGGGAATTAAGCCAATATGCCATGACCCAGTGAGGAGACGTTCAAAGGAGGTAACAGGAAATTGTATCCAGAAATAGTGCACTAAAGCCAAGGGAACAACAGATGCCACCATCATACAGAGCAGGCTTTAGGTTAGAAACATTGGTACCCTGATGAGAGCCATATCATCGTTCTTTCTATGAATATTCATTCATTTTCCAAACCGCTTATTCCTATCTTTCTGTGAATAACTACAAATATTTTGACATTTTGTCTATTGATAGAGAATAGCAAAACACCCAACACCTAATCAGATAAAAGTGCGTCTTGGTAATGGCTTATTTTTCTTCACATCCACTTTTCCAAAATGTAAATACAGTCCTGGTCTGTACATGGTGCTGAAATGAGCTGCAGGAAAAGCACATTCCATGGGTCAACAAGTGCAGGCCTTTAAATCAACTTAATCAGCTAATAGTAATTCTAGTAGTAGTAAAAGTGGCAGTAGTGTTAGTGGTGGTGGTGGTGGTGGTAGTAGTAGTAGTAGTAGAAGTAGTAGTAGTAATAATGGTAGTAGTGGTATTAGTAGTTGTGGTGGTAGTAGTATTAGTGGTAGTTGTATGGGAGCAGTAGTATAGTTTATGGGAAAGAGTAGTGGAAGCTAGACTAAGGGCAGAAGTGAGCATTTGTGAGCAGCAGTATGGTTTCATGCCAAG